>JAVQJD010055957.1:0-11344 GCA_036023655.1 Nannoperca australis
GTTCCTCCTTGCACAAAGGAGCAGATACTGGTCCTGCTGCTGAGTTAAGGACCTTCTACAGCCCTGTTCAGCTCTCCTAGAGTAACTGCCTGTCTCCTTGAATATCCTCCATGTTCTTGAGACTGTGCTGGGAGACACAGCAAACCTTCTGGCAATGTGTGGCACGTATTGATGTGCCATCCTGGAGGAGTGGGACTGCCTGTGCAACCTCTGTAGGGTTCAGATATCGCCTCATGCTACCAGTAGTGACACTGACCCTAGCCAAATGCAAAACTATTGAAAAACAGTCAGAAAAGCTGAGAAGGGAAATAATGTCAATGACCTCCACCTGTAAAACCATTCCTGTTTTGGGGGTCGTCTCATTGTTGCCCCTCTAGTGCACCTGTTTTTAATTTCATTAACACCAAAGCAGCTGAAACTGATTAACAACCCCCTCCACTACTTAATTGACCAGATCAATACCCCAGAAGTTTAATTGACTTGATGCTATTCTCTGATTAAAGAGTGTTCCTTTCATTTTTTTTTAGCAGTGTACAACTGCTTTGGAGGAAACACCAAGTGTCTGACAAAGATCTTTGTAAATTAGTTGAATGGCTAGGTTTCACTGTGTGCAAGAGCTGATTTCTACTTTTTGGAGTAACAGTCAACCAATCAGTGCTTTGAAGGTGGGATTTGAATACGAATTGCCCTACATAGCTAACTATGTCAATGAAAAATTGCAAAAGAAAAATAACCACAAAAATGGTAACACATGTGGATGAGACTGACACCGCTGTACAAGTAAGATGTTCGATTTGGTAGTTGTAGCTAAGACATGTTAAATGTAAATTGACTGACTGGACATTACATTGGTGGGAATCATCAAAAGTCACGGATTGGTTAGGGTAAAACAAACTAGCATGCCACATAATCTTATTGGTGGGCTCAGTGTGGTTCACTGCCGTGGCTTTACTGACAATGTAATCATGATTGTTCATTGGGACTTGATATTTAAGGCTAAGTGTGTCTCTAATTCACAATATTAACAATTCTGTCTGTTTTTAATTTTAACAGCTTTAATGTAACTGTACATCATCATCACCACCTAGACCTTTAACCATAAAAAGATAGCATTTTTAACTACTAGTAGTGGATATAGTAATGAAAAGCATTGACAGTGAAGATTTTGCAGACACATGTAAATGTTTCCCTTAATAGACAAAACGTAATCTAGTTGTTCTCAAATGTAGATATTTGTCAATGCAATTAAGTTTATGGAAGCAGTGTGTCTATTGCTGTGCATTGCACTTCCAGTTTTATACAGTAGTATCTTGTTATGCTTCAGCAAACATCTCTCTCTGCAAATGTGACTGAATTACATGCTCGCTTAAAATTCTCTGATCTCTCCCACTAAAGGCATTAGCAAAGCGGGCTGTGTGTGATCGCTTGCTGGAGGGTGGGATGTGTCGAAAGGTGATTTCTGCAGACATACTGACCTAAGATCCTCCTCCCCCTTTATACTCTCCTCCACTACTTCTCTGACCATCAGCACCTCCATCCACAGCCCTCCTCTCCTCTCTGAGTGCTCTTCTCCTTCCTGCATGCCTTGGCATCACACTGCATATTTAAAATGAGTGTTTGTGCGTTTGTGATGACTCCAGAGAGACCGATAGTGTGTTGTGTGCCAGGCAGCTCCACTCCTGATGTGTGCCTTTGATTATTGAAAGGTAATTATTGTTGTAAAGAGCGATAGCATGTGCAATTGTACTCCCCTAGCTTCTCATCCCTTTTCTTTCTCTCCCTCTCTTCACTGAAGACCTTATAGGGAAGTCTTGGTTCCATGGGGAGGGACAGCTGCACCAGCGTCCATCACTGCCCTAATGGTGATAAATGCCCTTTCATTGAAATGGCCCACATGTACTCCGCTTCCTGCTTCAACCGCCATGGATTTTCTTTCTCCTTCCTCCCCTCGCCTCTCCTCCTTCTTCCGTTTCTTTTCTTATGTGTGTGCTTTTATCAATCATTACTGCACTGCAGTGCAGAAGGAAACAGCAGGCCTCACATTGTCTAAAGTAACAAATACACCTCCAAAGCAGACTTCTTTCACATGATGTTTGTTTAATCCATTCACAAACAGAAATGTAAAAACAGATTGTCCATCCACCCAGTACTACAGCAGAGTCTCCAGTTTGTCACAACCTGGCTGAAAAGTATGTGACAAAGAGGGAGTCAACATTTTAATGGAGTTCATCTGTAAATCATACAAAATATGTCTATCCGTAGTCAGTAAGTATGCAGTGACTGAGTGCATGGCAAAGTGTGCATGAGTGTGAAACTCAACATACAAACAAAGGGACAAAAGGTCATATTAGGTCATCCAGCCAAGAACCAAGAGAAAAAGATGATCTTGATGGACTGATTTGTAGCCTGCTCAGGTGTGTTACATCATTAACAAGTTCTCAGCTCCACCCATAGAATGCCTGGAAAGAAAGGAAATAGACAGCAAAAAAGGACAGACAAGAAGGATACCACCCTGAGGCTGCCCCCCCATAAGACAGGTTTTCCACTCTTGACCTTAACAAGATTCATTACCCTATTGCACCTTATAAAACATACCAACTTTGTAAGGTTGATATGTGCTTGGTTTAAAAACACAACACCCCTACCAAACACACCTCTCAAACTTGTCAATCCTTCCATCTTCAGACTCAGTATCTCCAAGCTCAGCAACCTTGGCACCTAGGAGCAGTTTAAGAGAAGGGGAAACAGAGGCTGCAAAGGCAAGGTGGAAGCCATGTTAGCAGTTAAGTAGCTCATTATTCTTACACAGGTGCCCGGGACAAAGCATCCACCATAACATTATCTTTTCCCTTAATATGCCGGATGTCCAAGGTGTAAGGTTGCAAAAACAGTGCCCACCACATGAGCCTCTGATTTGGTTCTGCAGAGAGTTCAAAAAGTTTTATTACCGGAGAGTTAAACTCAATACACTGTTATAAAGAAGCATCCACAGACAAAACTTGGGGATAGTTATAAAATATGTGTTATAAAAAGTGTTCAAAAGGGTAAATAGAGTTGGCACACACGATATTACGTAATGATATGAGGTAATGCCCAATTAAACAAACATAGAAGATGGTTTGAATGTAATGTAACATGTGATGTATATATGGAACGAATCAACTATTTATCACAATTGCCAATTGTACTTTGCCTACCTTTCCTGATTGCTTGAGATGCAGTCGTCTGGCAGAAAGACCCCAAACTGTCGCTTTGTCTTTCACTTCACAGTCTCTCAACGAGGTGTCTTCCACTGGAACTTGGAGGTGACAGAGAGAGCTGGCTCAAACAGCGATGTTTCTGGTGGTCTTTAGGTTGCAAACGCTGTCGGAGAAACTGGCAGGCAAGTGCTGTGTGTGACGGTTCCGGGTCGTAGACGTCACTTGTAATCAGATAACAGCTCTGTTAAGAAGAGTACGAGAGCACTAAAACAAAGACTTTGATTCCCATCAGATAAAGGCGTGTTTGGAGGTGGCAAAAGGTTTTTTTGCGCCACTTGCTATGTGTCTTTGATATATGGCCATCTTTGTTCTGAAGGAATTGTGGTTAATTCTAGTCTATTTTATTATCTATTTTAAGTCTTTTGATTTGATACGCACCATGCGGAAGTCACATATTTCCATCACTATAATCCCATCAATAGCGATATAGCATAAGTTTATGTAACAAGGTTAACATTATACCATCTAATAAATCTGTAGGTTACACATAATTACTATTGCTAATCATTTAAAAAAAAAATTCTACTTAACTATAAGAGTACGCATCAATGCTGCAAATACAATGGTACATGTTACCATAGTTATTTTGATTCTTAACCTACTTGTAATTAATAATAAGCAAATACATTTGAAGAAATGTTCACAACTATGGCACTGTGGTTCCATAGTAAACAGGACATTAAACTGGAAAATTATAACTATCCCAAATGTCATGCTACAATCAGAATTGGATCAATAATTTTTGAAAAAGAAAAGAGATGCTATAGATATTGTGAACTCTCAGATTCCCAACTTGCTTGACACTGCTTCCAGATCACTTCCTCGATTTGGGCTACATCTGTTAAGTGTCTCCTTATCTTCCAGTGGGTGAGGGGAGAGGGCAATTCAGTATGTCTGTGCATGTGTGGGGAGTGTGACGGCCTCCAGGCCTGGTGGTTAGGTTAGGGAGTGGTTAATTAAGTGATGGCTGACACCTGGGGAGGGGCTGACTGCTCATGTATTTGTATGGGTGCTTGAGCAGTCAGTTGGTCTCTGGATTCCTTGGTTGGTTTACATTACTGATACACTGATGTATGTAACAGAACTATCCCCTCTGGGAACAGAGACTATTTTGTATAGGCTTCGCACTCTTAGGCTATCGCTAGTGGGTTTATCCCTTCGCACGCATGCAGAGCACGGAAAAACTTTAGTCTACGCCCACCTGTGTGATGGGCCTCATCAGCGGTCTCACCCTGGTTATAGATTGGATCGTTTTCAGCAAGAAGCACTGCAACAAGAATTATGTCTAAAGAGCTAGAAGAAGTTCAACGACCTTCAGAATGGAATGGAGCGGCAGGATCCGGGTCTGCACCGATTGTGGCATTGGGTTCATCATGGGCTTTATCCTGCACCGCCGGTGCAAGGCTTGTCTTGGACCGGAACATGCCGGCTTGGCGCTCACCCCACAAAGCTCCTGTCCCTTCAGTGCTCTCCTCTCCCTGGCCGAGAAACAGCAGAGGGCGGATGCGTTCATGGAAAAGGATAAGCTGCTGGCCCCCCGACAATCCACTAAACAAGACCCAGGATCTGTTGGATCCCCCTGCTGAGTCGGATGACTCCGCCCTTTCCCCCGAGTAGATTGCCCGCGTATTCCCTTCCCCCGACGGGGAAGCAGGATGGCAGCAGTCCAGTAGGTGTGCCTCCTGGGGACCCAGGAGCTCCCGGAGATCATTCACAAGGCAGCCGCGTATAAAGAGCTTGCCATTCGGCAGGCGCAGGCGGCCGCTCCACCGCATGACATGAGCATGGCGTTCCTCCCTGTCCAGCCGGTCAGCCAGGACCCTGTGTGGCCTCGCTTCCTGGTGATTTGGCGCAATCAGGAGGGAGCGGCGGCGGACCCGCGGACCCTTAAGCCTCCATTTTCCACCTATGTCCCCATCACCAAGGTGATGCAGAGTGCATGCAGAGTGCATGTCTCTCCAAAAACACACTGGAACTGCTCATGGTGTGGAAAGTTGTCCAGTGTTTCGCCCCGCTGCTGCGTGGTCATCATGTACTGATTCGCAAGGACAACAAGCCACGGCAGCCTACATAAATTGCCAGGGGGGAGTGCGCTCTGCCCAGCTGCTGAACATAGACAGGCAGCTGCTACCCTGTGCACACACACACACTTGCTCTCCATCAGAGCTGCGTATATTCCCAGCGAACTGAACAGAGGGGCAGATATTATGTCGAGGGGAGGTCCTCGCCATGGGGATTGGAGCCTGATTGCTCAGTTATGGCGGAGGTGGATCTGTTCGCCACTGGTGAAAAATGCTCAGAGCGCGCGGGATGCGTTTGCACATCGACCGTGGCCCTCAATACCCCTGTATGCTGTTCCGCTGGTCCCACGGTTCTTGGATCGGGTGCGAGAGGAGTGGCTCTCAGCATTTCTGATAGCCCCGGAGTGCATGGGCGCGTCTTGGTTTCCATGCCTGCAGCGGCTGCAGAGACGCTCTCTCTTAGGCGGGGGGAGTGATCAAGAGTTTCCCGTCAATAGGCCAACGTCTGTGGGCCTGGCCCCTGAACAGGAATACCTAGAGAGGATGGGTCTCTCTCATGAGGTTGAAAAGAGTTTGGAGCCCACTGCATGCCTCATGTGCTCTCTTTTCTCCAGCACCTAGTGGATAGAAATTTGGCCTTCAGTACAGTTAAAGTGTATACTGCAATCATTTCCTCATGTCACGATGGGTGCAGAGACACAGGTCTGTGTCACGCTCTTTAGCTCCTCAGTAGGATTTAAAGCTGATGTTACACGCGCTGACTAAAGCCCCATTTAGCCCGCTCCATCTGACCGTTGGGGGTTGGTGGAAACCAGACGACAAATTCACAGTAGCCCCCAAACCCCTCCATACCTGGGAGATGAACTGAGGCCCACGGTTCGAAACAATGTCCACGGGGATCCATGTAGGGAGGCCAGGTCCGCAGTCTCCCGAGCAGATAGGAGCTTAGAGAGATTTTCTAAGGCAATTCGATCAATAATAGTGAGAACAACAGTGTTACCGTGGGATGGTGGCAACCCAGTCACAAAATCCAGAGCGATGTGGGACCAGAGACGGCTGATGGGAAGCCTTGCTGCAAGCACACACTGAACAAGCAGCCACGAAGGACCGGACATCCTTCTCCACGGCCGGCCACCAGAAGTGTTGCTTGACGAGGGAGAGTGTGCGATTCATCCCAGGGTGGCATGCAAAACGGGAGCCACTGCAACACTCGAGAACAGGTGGAGTGTGGCACACTCCTGCCCCAGGCAAAACAGCCACAATCCTGGACCAAACAAATGGCCTTGATGGAAAGATCAACGTAGTCAGCATGGACCTTGACGAAAAGTTCCTGCAGAACCGACGGTAATAACCAGCCATCCCTAGGAACCGCTGCAGCTCCCTCCAAGTCCCTGGCGCAGGAAACTCTGTGATAGCCCATACCATGGCTCCGGCAGGTTGCACCTTTCCTTGCCCAACCTGCTGACCAAGATACAAAACAGTGCCCTTGCCAAACTCACATTTGGCCAAGTTAAGGGTCAAAGAAGCATCAGGAAGAAAGAAGCATCAGGAAGTCGCTGGAATATGTCTCTCAACATGGCCAGATGAGCATCCCAGCTGTTGGAATAAACCATAACATCATCTAGGTCAGTGTTTTTCAAACTTTTTTGAGCCACGGCACACTTTTTTCACTGAAAAAATCACGAGGCACACCACCAACCAAAAATTTTACAAAATTACTTTGTAACCTAATACAGTATATATAATGACAATATAGTCTCAATTTATTTATACTCACTCAGTGTGAAACCTGGGCCAGGTATGCCAGCCTTGCACACCACTCATCACTTGCAAGCAGCTTTGCGTAATCGGTCCCCTCATTTGTCAGGAACACTTTAAGTTCCTCCCGCAGCTCATACACATGGGCCAGCACCTTGCTGCACGACAACCATCGGACCTCCATATGGAACAATAAGGCTTTATGCTCCGCTCCCATTTCTTCACAGAAAAACAAAAATATGCAACTTTTCACAGGTCTTGTCTTTACAAAGTTTACCATGCGCACAACATTGTCCAACAAAGGACCTAGGTCTGCTGGTAAAGTCTTGGCAACGAGCCTCACGGTGTAAAAAACTGTGCGTAACAATCACATCTGGATTTCTTTCCTTCACTCTGCTTACAAAGCCTTTAGTGCGCCCAACTATGACAATAACAAGTTTCCTCTGATGGCGTCTCCATCCACAAAACGCACATTGGCCAAGAGTTGAGCATGTCCACTAATATCCGTAGACTCGTCAAATTGCAATGCAAATTTCTCACTGATACGTATCTTTTCCAAAACAACACTTTTAATGTCATCAATACGTCTGGCAATTGTGTTATCTGAGAGCGGGACTTTGTCTATTTCTTTGACCGCTTCAGGGCCGAGCATCTCATTTACAATGGCTTTGCAGGCAGGTAGTATTTATGACTCTGCCACAGTGTGGGACTTTTTTATTTTAGCTACAAGTATAGCAATGTGGTAGCTAGGTTTGATGGCTCTTTTATTCACCTTTGTGGGTTTTCTCAAAAAAGTTGCCTTTTTCTCTGTGTTCACGCAGGCTAATAAAATAGTCTGCTTTCTTGTTTTGAAGCGATGGGTGTTTCGTTTGGAGATGGCGTTTAAGCTTGCTTTGGACCATAGCACTGTTAGATAGCTTTTTCAATTCAATTTTATTTATATAGCGCCATATCATAACAGGGCACTCACCACACACCAAGCACAACGGGGTCGGTGTCGTGGCATCGCTGGTGAAAGTAAATCCGAAAGAAAGATAGCTTTCGCTGTATTGCCTCAAGCTCACCATCTTTGCTTTCTTTTAACCGCCAATCATACTCGGGCCTTCATCTGGGTCAGAATTTTGTCCAGGGCCCAGTTCGGAGTTAGCATTTTTCCTTTTGAAAAACTGTTCCATCACTGTCACCGCCACCTGTCATATGAATCACTAATTCTCTTGTCTCAAAGTGACAGGGCAATTAACTACCTGCTGCCAGCTACATGCTGCCAGTCACTAGAATCTAGATTACAACATAGACACTCGACAATTGCATTTTTTTTTGACCAATTAAGTGAAATTGGATAATTTCCACACTAGTGTGCCGCGGCACAGTGGTTGAAAAACACTGATCTAGGTATGCCCTGCAATTATGCACGTCTCCCAACACAATAGACACCAGCCGTTGGAACGTAGCCAGAGCATTACACATTCCGAAATTTATCCGGGGTCACAAAGGCTGAGACTTCGGGAGTATGTGGTGTTAACGGGACTTGCCAGTACCCCTTTAGCATATCAAGTTTACTCACATATTTAACATGGCCAATGACGCCGACACAGTCTTCCAAGAGTGGCAAGGGATACGCATCAGGCACAGTCACTGAGTTCACTATTCGGAAGTCTGTGCAAAATCTGAAACTCCCATCAGACGTGGTGTCAAGTAGACAAGAAGAACTCCAAGGACTGAAACTCGGTACTGCCTACCCATGACACATCAGATATTCCACCTCTTTCCTCATAGCTTCTCTCTTCACAGAGCTAACCCTGTAAGCACGCTGTTTAATAGGCTTGGAATTAGTCAAAAGAATATCATGAGACAGAACAGAAGTTTGTGACAAATGGGGGGACAAGTTAGCCAACACCTCAGTTGTTTAATCTTGCCTCTGATGGTACCACACTCTGCACTACCACATAATCCTTCTCAACTAAGCCCCACCATGTTAGGGCAGCTACCGGAAAAATTACTGACCTTTAATTTTTCAGGGGTGGTACAGCTTCATCATGTTTACATGGCACACCCGACTCCGGCACCTCCGGTCAGGAGTGTGGATGACGTAGTTCGTCTCATTCACCTTCTTCTCGATGACATATGGGCCTGTAAACTTGGTAGAAAGAGATGATCGGTCTGGATTACCCGTGGCAATCAGAACATAGAGAAGAACTTCATTAGGCTATGAGAGATGACGGGAGCGGTAACCTTCCGCAAAGGTATCGCCTACGGAAACCTTGTGGATGCACACATAATGGTTAATAGGAACTGATACCCAGTCCTTGTCCTCGGCAAAGGATCAACACAGTCAATAATAACCCTTTCAAATGGTTCATGCGCCACAGGGATAGGGCAAAGAGGTGCTGGATGAATTACCTGATTCGGTTTGCCAGCTAATTGGCACTCATGACAGGTCCGACAGTACCGTATGACATCCGACTTTAGTCCCGGCAAGAAAAAATGTTTCGTGTTCGTGGGCACTACTACCTGGTTTACCACACTCCAGTCCCCATCCTCTGAAACTTCACCCGCCCAATGATGCATCAACAGTCCCTTCTCAAGGATGAAGGCCCTCCATCTTCCGAGCCTCCTCCAGAAAAAAGACATTTAGCCACTGTACTGTCACCTTGCTGAGCTTGGATGAATTCTGCATGGGTGGCTGGGAAATCCTCCAACACTGGTTTGGTGAGTACGTGTACCTCGTCAGCTGGTGGGTCACCAGACTGATCACCGATCTCATCCGTACCGGCATCAGGGACCTGCTCAGTTGACAAAAAAGAGCCAGACAGATCTAGACCATATTTTTTTGACTGGACCCTAGTGACTGCACAAGCAGGCAAAATCTTGGTGTTTTTTTTCCAAGATCTTTTTCCGGTTTGATCCTGGATCTTCTACAAGCCAGTCATTACTTAAAATGGTGCAAAACAATGGCCATTAAAGGGCAGTTCTGGGAGAACACAAACCGTAAACAATCCCCTAACGAGAGGAAACTGTACATCAATCTGATGAAAAGGAGCTGTTACAAACAACATTCCAACACCCTGAACAATTGCGCTAAAACGACAGGAAGTGGTATCTGATAAAGCTAAGAGTTCAGCCCGAATGATCGTCTGTGAACCCCCTGTATCCCGCAGTATCCGTACTGAGCGGTGACTTTCTGGATCCCCAGGAAGTGAAATAAACTCCCCAGACAGGAAAGTTTTAAAACAAGGATTAGGTTCACACATCCTGTTGGATGTAAAGAGCCCTGACAAAAGTATGACTCTTTTAATCAGACCTACCCCTTTCGTCTTTGGCGAGCTAGGCGGAGACTGCTTTCTTTTCAATGCCAAACAATCAGCAATGATGTGGCCCTTTCGATGACAATAGAAACATTTGCGCTCCTCACATGGGTTTCCCAGCGGTTTCCCATATAGTTCCCCATCTATCAAACTCAATGTAAGTTTGACCACTTGCTTCTGCATGACCCCTGAACCTCTGCCTGTACGCCTCCAGAACAAGTCCATACACGCACAGAATACACTCGACGTTATAGTCATAGACGTTATAATCCAAACTGTCCTCTAGTGAAAGTGAAGCCACAACCTCCTGCGCTTTTCCCACTAGTTTGCATTGTAGCAAGATAGGCACACACCATCAAAACCCTTGGACCCCCACTTACAGACCAACACCTCATTCTGCCGGAAATACCTGCACTTTTAGTCTCAATGGTATGCCGCACCTTGTCAAATAGCTCACTCAAAGCTGCATCTGCTTGCTGTTCTGTGATAAGCTCCTCCTGGGAGATAGGAAGAGATTCAAGAACATGTAACTCAATTGTAAAATCCCCGTCTTCCTCCTGACTCGAAGAACCCACCTTAGCTATTATCATTGCCCACGTCACTGCACAAGCTGTGAAGGCATCAGGGAACTCCCACTTAAATTCATCCTGTTCCTTTATCAACGAGGTAAACCTTACAGGTGGGGAGTCATCGACCCAGACACGATTGCCAGCCAAAACATTTCCCAGAATCATATCAATCCCATCTATAGGCAAAGCAGGCCAAACCCCAATGTGAACATCACCATTAACAAGGCCACAAGAAAGCACATATTCATCTGCTAGTGTAGCAGCTCCAGAGGCAGTACTTACTCCATGCTTCACGATATCTGTGGCAACCTCAATTCAATTCAATTCAATTTTATTTATATAGCGCCATATCATAACAAAGTTATCTCAGGGCACTCTATCGCATGGAGCCGGTCGAGACCAACTTCCACACACACAAAGACCCAACGTTC
>JAVQJD010055964.1:0-68452 GCA_036023655.1 Nannoperca australis
TCTTTAAAGTTAAGACTAGTTTAAAGTCATCTTCATTGAAAAGTACAGTGCTTTTCCTTCAAAAATAAGGACATTTCAATGTGACCCCAAACTTTTGAACGGTAGTGTATATATTCACAGTACATATTCATTGTAAACACAGAGAAAAATTAAACAGAAACAGGATATTGGTGCTGAATTTACTCTGATCTGAAGAGCCGATAACAATACAACAATCTTCGTGCTTTACAAGCAACACATCCTCGCTGCGTTTTATCACTGACAGCAATGCAGAAACACCACCTGTCTGTGATTTTACTGCGGCTGCAAGTGTGGCAACTGATACAACAGCAAAATGTCCATTACTGACTGAAAACAATTGGTGTTTTTTTTACTCATTCATGATCAGCTTCAAAATCAAAACATTTGAAACTTTTGATACAATGAACAACCCAGAGAGGCCACAAATGGTACATATCATTGAAAATCAACTTTGCACTTATACTGCTGCGTGTAACATAGCTTTGTTATAATAACACATTTGGATACTTTTTGCAAATTAACACTTTTATAAGCTTCAAAGGATGAATCAGTGTCAATCAGAGCAGGTGCTTTGCTAATCAGAGAAAAACATTAACAGGCAAGGACATAGGCCTCTAACATATCATCATAAGCTCTTCAGCTTCAGGCTACTATTAGACTCGTTCCTTTAGCAACATTCATGTGAAATGTGTTTGTGTAGTAAAACAAGTTTGCGGTTTAAGGTGACCTGTGACTTTGAGACAATCCCACTGTAGTTCCAGACCTATGAATCGATGCTCACATCACATCATCTCCTTTTTCAGCTATTTAAATGAATAATTAAATGAAAACAAAATGCAATTCACCCTGATTGTCAGGTTTCTGCAGTTCATCAGGGCTCTTGTTTTTTTAATTGCATAGTTTTATCTCTACAATTCACAATACAGATGTATTGTGGTGTGTACCTCAAAGGCTTAAAATGTTTAATTTGTTAATGCTTATCTTATTTCAGGCGTTGTAACCTTAACTCCATTCAAACTATATTTGCTTCTCAGCTGAGTGAAGGGACAGACAGGCCAGGACAACACTTCACAAATACTACTTTTTAAATATTTTAATATGCGTGCAGAAGAGAACATTTTCATATAATTTCCAGTAAATACACCTGTAATTATTTAACACTACAATTTTAGAGCAGGCTGACATTACAGACTGTTAATCATAGCAAATAATAATTGTCAATAACAAAAGTTCCTCACACAAATTGTGAATGTTTAAACAAATGTGTGCTGCGGTGGTGGACAGCCTTCCTGCAAAGTTGGAATACAAAAAGTTTTAATTGTGCCAGTTTTCTTTGCTCTGCCATTGTGAGGACTGAGGGCTGGGGCTATGTGATAAAGCCTTTTCTGTCACTATAATTCATTTCAAGCAAAAGTTATCTAGTTCATCCAGCAATTAATTTTTACTCCAGCTGCCTGATTGCTGCAAACTCTGGTTGTTAACCCCACTGGCTGGAATCTATCAGAGAGAAGAGGCAGAGAGACAGGAAATTACACTTCCTCTAATAAACCAATCCTGCTATCTACGGACATAATTGCAGGAATTACGGAAAAAAGCAGATGTCAATATTCAGCTCAGCCAACCTTTGTTCCTCTCTGCAGTGCAGCATAACCCGTCCCCTCGGCCGGAGCTGTATATCGGGGACACACACACTCGGCTGCTTGGTGCGAGGTGTGTGAGCCGCGTTGAATGAGAGCTAGGAGGCAGGTAGATGGAAGAGATGGAGGACTTCGAGGAGGAGCTGTGGGAGTTTTGTCTCTCCCAGCTCAGCCAGTAGCCTTTCAAGCCTTCCTGATGGGCCTGCCATGCTACCTGCACCTCCTGATGCTCCCCTGGGCTCAGCTGAAGGTCGGCCAGGGCAGGCAGAGCTGCTGCAGGAATAAAACACACAGGAAAGCAAGGGGAAAATTTAAACGACCTGGTAAAGTGAAGCTGATACTGCATCACAAAGTAGCAATAACTCACAAGAGAACTCTAAAAGTCAGCTTTCAATTAAGAGAAACAAACAGAACAAATGTAGTGCTTTTAACCAAAGACAACAAAATTATCTGGAAGGAAGAACAACTCAAACACACAAACTCGCACAGACATAAAAACCCGACATACAAATGTCAAACTGATAACGTACCCTCTTGAGTGCATGCCCTCACAGACATGGCTCTTTCTTTTCCATTCACATGCAGAGCGCTCACTGTGACCAGGTACTGAGTGCCCGGATCTAGGCCGGTCAGTACAGTAGAATCCTGCTGGCTGGGTAACGTTACGGTGTGGACACGTCCGCTTGGAATAGCTCCGAACTCCACCGTATACCTGTGGACTCGAGCCGGCTGCAGGGGACCCCAGCTCACACGGATCTGACGAGGGCCAAAGTCTGACACGGAGACCAGTGCTGGGCTTAAAACATCTGAATAAGGTGGGGGGGAGACACAGTTGAGACTATAACTATCAGAAGAAAATAAAGGTTATGTTATGACTTTATTTAGGTTGAAGTCTAGTGTGTACAAGTCAGTGGTTGTGTGTGTTGGTGCATTTTAGCAAATAAATAATAATAATAACACACTCAATGCTAATTTAAATTTGCAGACAGGAAGCAGAACTAATGCAGTAAATGGCTCGACTCTAATGGCATGAATATCCATCTAGAAACAAACCATCAACCCACTTTGACAAGTACTCAGCCTGATGAATGACTCCAGCTTTGTAATATATTCAAATATCTACGATTCCATGACAACTGAGAAGCTCTTATCTGATGAGGAAGATTGTGAAAAATGATCAAAAACTCAATAACAGAAACTAAATGGAAATTGTTTTGTCACCTATCTTTCTATCTAGTTCTTCTGCTTTTCTCTCTAAAGTATGTACTGTATGTGCATGACAGCATTATCAAACAAAATCCCATTTTAATCCTCTCACCAGGAAGTGTGGTGAACTTCACAGAGAGTGTGTTAAACACCCTCTGGTTGGATTTGGGGTGGAGGGATGCCATGTAGGTGGTATCAGGCTGCAGGTTGGTCAGCTCTGCCCAGCTGGAGACGCCTGGGAGGATGAGTCTGGTCTCAGGGTCTGTTTTCAACTCAGAGTTATACCAGAGTTCATAGTAACCACTGTCTGCGCTCAGAACAGGACGCCACTGCAGCACTGCACTGTGGGAAGTCAAGTCGACCACGCGCAGCCGTTCTGCACGAATGATTTCTATTGATAAGACGAGAAACAGAGGGGAAGAGAGATAAACAGGCAGAATACAGAAGCTAGAGTGAATAATTCTGCAGTTAAAATCACTTCTTCTGTATAGATGTCTAATCTTTCACAGAGCTACTGTGACACACTTCACATTTCAAGCACACACATACTGATGATGGCCTCCCTCAGGTCCTCTGTGATGATTTCGATGTTTTCGATGTCCACAAAGTAGAGGTGAGACTCCAGAGGTGGTGTCACTGCACGCTGTAACACCTGGTAGTAGCCATGGACTGTAGATATGGCTAACACAGAAACTCCCTGCGCTTTCAGCTCAGACATCGGCTCGTCCACGTCTCCAGGCTGCACGCCATCAGTCAGCCACAGCAGTACCTTTGGCACGTTCTCCTCTGTCTCTGCCAGAAGTCGCCGAGCCACCCTGAGCGCCGCCACGGTGTTGGTGTCTCCCTGCAGCTGCCTGACACCCAGCAGAGCTTTCGTCAGACTTTCCTGATTGTTGTGGACGTCCAGGTCAAACTCCAGGTTTGCGTTTGTGCCGACCTGCAGCAGCCCGACTCTTACGTGCCCACGGCCCAATGAAAAGGGGCGAAGCAGCTCGCTGGCGAAGAGCAACAGGCATGAGAACTCGTAGTTTGACACACTTCCTGAAGAGTCCAGCAGAAGGAGAATATCCCCTTCACAGCAGTTTAAGGCTGCACAACAGGAGGAGAAACAGGAAGGTAATTTCAATATGTAGTTAACAATTTATGCCATCATACTGTGTTTAAATCTGCACTGACTGATTTTTGGCCACTATTTGACAGCAGAAACAAGTAACAAAACATTGACATACTATCACCTTAAATATACTTGTTAGCAAACAGTTCTACAGTGTAACATAACCATTGGTTCATCTATTCACTCTGCTTTTAGATCTTTAGCTGCTAAATGCTTCATCAACTAACTTTGTCTGCTGTTTGATGCTGAGTAGGTAGAACACAGTGTGCTTTTAGAGCTAAAGTTTTGGGCCAGAAAACCAAAACAATGAGTTGAAAGACGCTAAAATGCTCCATAGAGCCGAGGGGAACTGCAGAGCCAGGTGATAAGTTAATCTGATTCATGTTCATTTAAATACATTGTTTAAATGTCCCCCTAGATGAAGGCACAGATGGGCAAGTTTTAAATTAATGGTTAACATTGAATTTTCATAAAACATGGTGACTTATCAGGTGCCTTTGCTGCATCCTAAAAGATACTAGAAAATGTTGGCAGTGATCAATCATCCCATCGGGATCACATTAATATCTCAGTTACATAAAAAGGGACACTGATTTAAGGCATCTTAGGCAAGAGTGAGCTTATTAATGTCGCAGGTGCCATTACTGCCCTCGGGGAAGAATTAAAATGAAGAATCAAAGGCAACAATAGGTACACGAGGTGTCTTGTTTTATGCATAACTCTTAAATCCTGAGAGCAATCTGCTCACACTGTTTCAAAAAATGTCAGAAAAACATTCCATTGAGAATACTTTAAATGAAGCAGCAGCAGAGGATTTATGATAGCGAGGAATCGAGGGAATTGGTCACAGGAGTCAATTTATAACATGAAACCAGAGTGAGATTTACGTTGCAGATAAATCAGTAACAAAACAAAAAAGCAGGGCTGAGAGAAAAAGCAATTGGGCTCCAGTTTGTCGTCAAAAAGCTGTTTTAGTGGAATCATTTTCAATAAAATGAAGCAATTCTACCTACAAGTACCATCCTGCACAATCAGATACATCTCCGATACATTTGGTGACTCACTCATCGGTTGCTCTTGGATACCTCTGAGTGTTTCCTCATAAACCTGCTCACTGCATTTGACTTTTGGTACATTTGGTGCCTGTACTTCATAGAATATTGGTCTCACCTCTTATAAATGACTAAAACACTGACATTAGTTCTTAACAGGTGGGCAGGATCAGATTAATGATTATTATGCTAATTATGCTACATGAGAATTAATTCAACACACACTGGCTCATTACTAATCTGCTTTATTGCCTCACTTCTTCCACATCCGCATACAGTCACACTTTCAGTCTTTTCCAATTGCAGCTCTTCTGCAGAACACACCCATTAGTTCATTGCAGCAATGGTCTACAATCATTAAACTTTTATAGAGAGGCAGAAAATAAAGTAGCAGGAAAATTTACAGGCGTAGGGGAAATGAGGGAGAAAAGATCAATCAGACAAAGAGGGGTTAGCCAACATCTCAATGAAACACAGATAACATACAAACATTACAGGAGAAGAGATGCTATAGGGGAAAGTCAGAAACTTCAACAAACCTCTGTGAACATTTATATTTAGAGTTGTTGATGAAGATGTAGAGGAATTGCTCCATCTTTGCATTCCTCAGATGAAAAGTTCATATTAATATGTATTTGTGTGTGTGTGTGTGTGAGAGAGAGAACGAGAGAGAGAGAGAGATTTGAGCATGTCATCTGTCATTTAATTGGTTTCCAGCTGTGCCAGGGCTATATGCAGCACTGCAGAGCTGCACCGATGAAGGAAAAATATGTTAATGCTTTCTGTGAAGTTTACTGAGTGCACAATCATCATGCGCTGACATCAAACAGACAGATGGTAGACTATCAGGTCGAGGTCGGACCTAAACTCAACGCAGGCTACTTCTAAACTCTTGGTGATCTAAAACATTTGACACATAAACTGTATGTGGCTCTGCTGCCTTTTAAACTTTACCGGTTTCCTGCAGAAAAGTGAAACCGCAAATTAATTAAAAATTCCACACATTCCATGTGGGCTTTTTTGGGAATCTCTAACTTAGCTTATATGACAACAATATTTACTTTTAATTAGCTGTGGCCGCCTGCGAGTACCACGACTTTCTATATGTCAAAGTCAGCATTAAGAACAAAGCTCATATTGTCCTTAAAAATACAGCCTTTGAGACCCATTTCTTTTCTTTGGCTTTTTGGAAGTCAAACATGACATGCCTGATTTAGTGGTTCTCATTATGTAATATGCATATTGTATGCATGTATGGATATCTTTATTTCTTATTTCCATTATTTGTATTTGTTGATTTTCATCATTAGTTTGATGTTCAGTACAGTAAATACAAAAATGTCTGTGTCATGCTTCTATCATCATCCAGGTTAAGTAGTTAACGACAATAAATGGCTGGAGAGCATCGAGTCACTCAGGCGGTCACAAGAAGCTTGAATGTTTTGGTGCAGATAAGTGCTGGTGGACACACTGTTTACTTCCGTATGTTTCTATAAACCGCTTGGCCAGTTTGGCTGTAATATCCCCAGTGGTGTCATAAATTGGAAAATAATGTAATTTTCCGTAGCTTGTTAGTTAACACACGCTGATCATTTTTTCCATAAAAACTCACAAAGACAACTTTAGTACAGTTCAGCCACCTGGTGTCTTTTCCAGTTTAAACCTATGAAAATAAATCTGACTTCACCTTCAGTGGTAGAAGAAGTTAAAGTATGAATACTGACTTCACCTTCAGTGGAACTACTACTACTACTACTACTACTACTAGGTACTCATTATGCTGAACAATGCCTCCTGTGAGTGTTATACTATATATATATATATATTATATATTATTATTATTATTGATGCACTAACATGTAAGCAGTACTTGTAGTGTTGTAGCAAGTTGAAGTGAAGTTAATCTGAACTAATTTATACTGCTGGGGAGTTTATCTCTATAACACTGCATCACGTTTTATAAAGTGATCATGTGTTTTGTTTGTAAAATCATAATCTGACAAGTGACTAGTAACTTTAGCTGTGAGATCAAATGCAATGAAGTAAAATGTGTAAAATATAACAGAATGCAGTAGAGAGGATGCATAAGTAGCACTGAATTGAGTGAAGTGAAGTAGGCTTCAAGTACTTCAAATGCTGCACTGAAATACATAACTTGATGTAGCTTACTGTAAATATGTGATAGAGAGAGATCAAACCATCTGTTTCTTTACGAGTTTTCATTTTTCTGCATATTCACAGTCATCATGATTATTAAAGACCATTTCATTGATTAGATCATTTTGTGACCGTATAAAAAGACACACCCATTACTTTCCTGAAATAAAAATAATGAAACCCTATTTTGCAATGTAGGTTACCACCACACGAATAATAACACTGTCCATGTGACAACCTGTTTCAACCAGTCTGCCTGTGCAAATGATCCCGTTCCGTTGTTACATATAAAAACATCATGCATCTCTTCATGCCATGTGTTTTTGCTTACCAAAGAAATATTTGTTAAGAGCGAGGTTTAAATATTTAACTCATTGTAAGTGAGGTTTTACTGTAAAGGTTTAACTTTCTGCCCAGACTTCATTAACACGAAAAATAACTGCTCGTAATTCAACCCCGAAGAAGGAGATTGTCAACTTTGTATTTGTGTATCAGGTGTGTTGATGTTTCATTCGGCGATATACCTGTACCTGTTCCATTTCATATCTGCACGGTAGCTCATGTTATGGACTCACTTGTAGCAGGTACAGTATTTTGCATGTTGCTCCTCTGCAACATCGCCCAGAGAAGAACACAGCGAAGTAAACAGTCCTTCGTCATTTCCAAGCTGCGTTAAAAGAACATATGGATTTGATCAGAAGCAGCACACGCGGGTGAAATGACCGACACCGGATCTTCCTTCATTTGTTCCCATCGCACGGATCTCTGTCACAAATGACCCAGGCTGGGTTATTATATGCACCTCTGCCGCAGAGCTTTGCTACTGCTCGGGTCATCCGAACTTTTCTTCAGCAAACACCTGCGTAACGCGCAGCCTGCTCCTCATCCAGTATTGCCTGCGCAATGCAGTTATATCCTTTAATGAAAGATTACTTCTCTCCCAGTCTGGCAACCTGTTTCTCTTTCTAGTCCATATCACTCCTCCTCTTCCAGCTGTTGAGACAGGAAATAAAATCACTGTCACTTTTTTTTTTTTTTGGAGTTTGGTCTGTCATATAACTTTTAAGATGATTGCTGTTTCTGGCTTCCACCTGTACTGCAATTCCCACAGTACAAGGGGTCACGTCACTTATTCAAACAAACATGCACTGCACCAAATGGACATCTCATGTTACAGAATGCATGTCCCAGAGGAACCAAGAAAATCTCATCATAATGAATGCCAGAATTCAAAGTCTGCTGTGGCTGCGAGATAAAACGACGTCATCATTTCCCCCAGTACATTGTCTAGGAATAACAGTGAGACTGATCTGATCTCCATTTTCTTTGAGGACACACTGGAAGCCCTTCAGGCTGACCACGAAACTGGACCCCACTTTGGGAATCAGTAACAGGGCAAGACACCCATTTGCATCAAGCAGTGGCAATGAAAACCATCCAGCTAGTCCATTAGACAGGATTACAGTAAAGACCACAGATGGCACTTATCAGAAAGATAACTTGGATCAAGTGCAGGCTATTCATATGCATTTATTGCTGTCGAGTACAATAGGACCTACGCCCCCCGCTCCTGCCCTGTGTGTGTGTGTGTGTGTGTGTGTTTGAGTGAGAGCCACCAGATAAAGATAAAAGGTATAATAAATGGAGGCCACTGACTGAATGCGCCCTCTTGAGATTAAAGCGCCCTGCATGTGCCCGTTGCCAAGACAGAGCGTCTGTTACTTCACTGGAAATAATGTGAATAATCAGAATTTGCTTGGACTGTGTGACCAGCATTTCTTTCTTTCTTTTTATTTTTTTCACTTTCTGCCACTGTCTCAGACAGGCTGTGATCCAGGGTGGGGTATACGTGGGATGGGGAGGTAGAGATAATAGATTATGTTTAAAAGGGGACACATTTTCTGACGTACAAAGCTGGTATCTCTATCTGTAGAAGCTCAGTCAATTTACATAGACAAAGAGTCTGCAGGTTCATGAATCCTGAAGTCTTCAAGACGACTTAATGACTCCATTTGATCTCCAAATGATGCCTGGAAGACATTCTGTGATTTGCGTTGATTTTCTAAAAGCAGCACACTTTAAAGGAATAGTTTGACATTTTGAGGAAACACACTTACTGCATTTGTCTTCTCGCAGACAGTTAGATGAGATTAATGATACCACTCTCCTGTGTCAACAACATGAAGCTATTGCCAGGAGATGGTTAGCTCATCCTAGCATATAGGCTGGAAATGGGGAAACAGCTAGCCTGGTTCTGTCCAAGAAATAGTCCCGCACATAACCCCCCGTAAAAGCACAAACCACACAAGGTTTCGTAAGAATTAAACAAATATGATATAATGTTTTTATAATGTTTTGTTTGTAATTAGAGAGCTTTATTGGTGCTGGCAGGCTGATTTTGTAACCTTTGGAAAGAACCAGGCTGGCTGTTTCACCTTTTTTCCTGTCTTTATGCTAAGCTAAGCTAACTGGCTTCATTTAGAATATTTGAAACACTTAGGTAAAGCAGATGCCAAATTCTGCTTCACATTTATTTCAAAGTGTAAGTGTGTAATGTCTTACTTCACTTCTCCATCAGTAGCAGCTTGCTATTGTACTTCACACTGTGGTACGTTTAAAGCAGTTTTTACTTTCACTTGAAACAGACTGATTTAGATTTTTATTGTTATATGTATAATAAGCGAGACATTAACTCCCACTGTAGCACCCCAGCTAGTGTGTGTGTGTGTGTGTGTTCACATGCTCCTAACTCAATCAATTGTATGAGCAGTATTATAAATTCCTTCTGTGCATGCAGCATGCAGGAGTACATGATTAAGGAACTACCAGCACTTT
Organism: Nannoperca australis; assembly: GCA_036023655.1. Lineage (NCBI taxonomy): Eukaryota > Metazoa > Chordata > Actinopteri > Centrarchiformes > Percichthyidae > Nannoperca > Nannoperca australis. Next base: position 10,023 of record JAVQJD010055964.1, read on the forward strand.
ATTCTTCACAGTGTAAACAAATCACAGCCTGGTTGTGCACAAAGAAGAAAGATGTGCTATTAAAAAGCCATTTTATTAACACTATGTTGATGAGCTCTGCTTCTGCGGAGGCGTCTTGCTGATGTAGGAGATATACGTTCTGCCAGCTCTTTGCCTTTGCTGCACAAATGAACAGGATATGTGATAACAGCAGCACAGTGAAACAACAACACTGACCACACAGGACAGGAATTAGGTGGTAACCTATTTCCCATTTTATAACTGAATGACTTTATTGTGAACTCGCTCTTTAAAAAGAGACATCTGAGCTGAGCTGCCTCAGAACTTTTTTAGGTTGAGCGTTGGTGGCAGAGAAAGCCCTCAAGGACAGCTTTGAACCAAAAAGTATCCCTTGTAAAAGCAAGGGGGAAATAATATACTGAGCACTTACATGTATTGATTAGAGGCATGGACTCAAAGCACAGATTAATAAGTATGGAGCCTTCCTTCCTTCCTTCCTTCCGTTCCAAACTCATCTGCTGTCTGGTGCATGTCCGGGCCTGCTACATGATTAGCTCTCCCTGTAGAATGGAAATCTGGAATTTCCCATGAATAAGAGTTTGGCAATGGCAATGTTATGCTTATGTACATGTTTGCATGGACAAACATGTACATGAATGTTACGTGCCAAGCAGAAGCTGTGGGGTGCTGGCTCTCTGCTCTTTCTCCTCCCCCTTCCCTCTCCCTGTAGTTTCTCTCCAGGTGCTAAGTGGCTGATTGAGTTCCACCTGTGCAGGCCTCTCAGCGGTTCAACCGGCCTATCGCGTGCTGATGATCCACCTGCGGCCTCAATCCCTTGGACACAAAAGGTAAGCGCTCAGAGACTCGCTCTCTGAGAGGCACAGAAGAACAGCCTCGGCGCAACAAATTGTCTTTGATAGTGCCGTTCATTTTTTAACGTCAAGCTGGTGTGTTTGGTTTACAACCTTGTGGAGGTTGAAGGACTAGGTAAGTGGGTACCCTTACATAGCGCATTCCCGCAGAAGGACCTTTGTTAAAGACACCAGGAAAGAGATTGATGCCACTTATGTAATGTTCTGCCAACGGTTTCTTAGTTAGAAGACTAGGTGGTTATTTTGTTTTTCAACTAGGGGTCCTAGTCAGGTACTGTTTTGTTTTATTAGTTTCCATTTACTTTGGCACAACCATTTAGTCCTCTCCACCTCCCCCACATGTCCGGTCTGTAACTACCAGTAACAATAAATTGATCTATTCTTTACCGCAACCACTGCCTCCATATCTTTGACAACCTTGTTACCGTCCCCTCATATCCCTAGACTAAAAGGGAACGTAACAATGAGCATAACATGCGTCTGTGTTTGTGTCTGCGGTGAGTTTGTACATGCCTGTAATTCCCTGAAAAATTTATGGAAAATCTGTGTTTTTGAAAATTTGTGTTCATTATTGGTGACAGTCAAAATTTGGGAAAATATGAAAACACACCTTGCCACTTTTATTTACAGAATGTACTACATAGTAATTGTCAAGTATAGTGTTTTAGCAGATGGTATAAAAACATCAACATACTTTACTATTCTACGCTATTATTATGCTATATACTATATTAGATTACTTGGAGCTACGTGCTTATGTGTGTGTGCGTCGTTGTGCGAGTGCTCGATACAAACAAAGCAGGACACACTGATAAAAGAAATGCTCCATAGAAACTCCACAGGGAGCCTTTAAGGGCAGCAGTACTTTGAGTTAAAAGCTAACATCAGCATGTTAACATACTCACACTGACAATGCTAACATGCATCCATTTCTGCTGGAATAAATAAGTCTTCAGTGTCAGTCCAGAGAGCACCAACCTTCAGCTGCCTCATAAAACACGGAGAAGCTCTTCACGAATGCACCTTTGGCTGGACGCAAAGGCTGCTGGCATTTTGGCAATTAGTTGTTTTGACAGTCTACTCATTCACCTGGAGGCTGATTTGGTTGACTGGGCCGTAACAGATGATGGCAGCTTTCTGATTCTAACACCATTTAGGTAATGCAGCAGCTGAAGTCGGGTAATTAACTTTAATGTCTGCCAGTAACATTTCTAATCTGATCAAAGTATCATAATGGTCATCATGAAGAGAGATGCAGGACTTTGGGAAAAGGATACAGGAAATGAGTGATGGAGGGAGAAACAGTTTACTGTAACAGAGTCAACTGGGAGAGAAAACAGAGACACACAGATCAAAACTGTAGCGAGACCAGCACAAAGTAGCTCTCCTCTAACGCAAGACCTGGAAAAAGAGCCTGGAAAAAAAGCAGCATGGGCAAACAAAGCAGAGCGAAATGTATCTGAACACAGTAAAGTGTTGTGGGCACCTTGGCATCTTCCTTGACCTTTGCCATGACCTTTGTTAAAGCCACAGCAGGAATATGTTGGTGATACAATAGTGTTAAATGTCTTTCATTTATTTTCTTGTCTAATCTTTAGGCTCGGATGAGGTTTGCCCACATTAGTAAACATTCAATTGCACTTGTTGAACATTGACGTTTTGTCACCCGCACTGTTTTGATTTGCATGCTGGAGGTGCAGAAAGTGTGCACTGTGGTTTGGGTCCAGAGGAATCGTGCAACGCTGTTATGAAATGCTGAAATACACATTCTTCAGTAATGGGACAAGTGCAGCAACATGAGCCCAGTTTCCAGAGGAGGTAATATCCAAATGTCTGTTTGCTTTTTACTGACAGTGAAATTATTGGTTATAAAGACAAAGTGTGCCGGGTTCATGATACTGACGGTGACCTCTGTGTCACAGTTCCACCACGCGGCACCAACAGCATCATTTTTCTCTCGCTTGTCTCTGTGCTCCTATTGGTCAACGTCACCTGGCATTAACATTTGAGTCCTAGTTGATTTAGTGACACTCATGATTGCTGTGGTAACAACAAATGCAGTTTAATACTACAGTTAACACTTGTACGCTTTATCAGAACCACAACAGAACCTTGTGTCTCTGTTTACAGTGCAGCCAAACAAACTCATGTTGTTTTTAATATAATCTGCCTTTCTACATCATGTCATGAGATTTGATTTTGTGCTGCACAGTGCAAGTTGTGGGGCACAGTGAAGGTCACCTGGCTGATGAAGTGTGCACTCTGTCACCTGCATCCCTTCATCGAACAGCTTGTTGTGGCTGCTCCTTCTTGTTCTGTTGCAACCTCCCAAAAATTCAAAATGATCCACTGATGAAAAAATGGCATTTTGAACTGCACTGATTGATAATGATCACAGTCAGTGCTAACTGTGGTGACAAATACAATGCATTTCCTGTTATTTCTTCACCGCGTTTCACTTGTTGAATGCCGTAGTAGTAGGATGCTCCATCATGCATTAGCAGTAACTTGATAAAGATACGGTGTAAAGAGAGTTAACAGTGAACAGCAGCTTTTTGTCTTGTAAATTACAGGCACATTTTTCTTCTTTGGGGCTATTCAAATAAAAGGGTTGAACTTGATGTCAACTCAGTTACCTCAATTCAATGGCTACCTGTCTACCCTTTGTCATGATTTCTGTGCAGGAAGAAAATCTATTATGAATGGAAACCTTCTTAAGATGGTTAACCATCACTGTGAACACCATGCAGGTAGTCAAATGGACATGCAACAAGTGATTTTTAAAAATATTCTTTAATGGATTTGTTTAAAAGGTGAGATGCCATGGTAGTGTAGCAGCAAAGGTTTAGGAAAAGCAGTGTTGGTCTGTTGGTTTGTCAGTGCACCACTCTGATCCTCTAAGTATAATTTAATCAACTTCGATGGATTGCCATGAAACTTTGTGCAGACATTCATGATCCTTATAGGATGAATCCTAATGATGCTGGTGACCCCTTAACTTTTCATTTAGCAGCAGTTATTCTGTGAAATATCTCAGCATCTACTACATGGATTACTATGAAATTTAGTATGGACGTTCATTGTCCCCAGAGGATGAAGACGACTGACTTTGGTGATCCTCTGACATTTTCTCTACCACCACGATGAGGTTGACATTTTTAATTGTGATTTAAATAACTCAATAACTACTGGACGGATTGCCATGAAATCTGGTACAGGCATTCATCTTTCCATTAGGAAAATCTGTAATGTCTAACACCATCAATTTGTCCAATACTTTCTTTTATTATCAAATACCTCAAAACTAATGACATTCCCATCAGTCTCAAACGTCAGCATGGTGTGATTGTGAGCATGCCGATGTTAGGCACAGCGAGGCTTTGAGCTAAATGCTAAGTACAGCCTGATAGAGTCACTGCATATTTAGTGTTGTTGCTATTTTTTATGAACTACTTTTTTTTATTACTACTTTTACTTTACTTTAAAAATCAGAGAACTGATGATGCCATTGTGAAGTTTGTCCATTGACACTGAGTTAGTCACTGACATTGTCTTTGAAACATTAAATCCTTATGAGTTGTGTTTGAATGTCGAGCTTCCAGCTGTGAAATTATAAAACGTCCCCACATCCTGTGAAGCTGTCAGAGCAACAATTAAGAATCTTTTGATTTGTTTGCCTTTCTGCCGTTCAGCTGTTCAGATAAATTGACAGACAAACTAAAACTAGTCTGAGGCTCCCTCATGAGAAAGACACTTCAGATGTTTCTGTGTTTTATTTGATTTTTAAATGCTTTTGTTAACAGCCTAATTTGCTTCTGATGGCTGATGGTAAATCTCTGTCCAACGTAAATACTACATTGTCTTGCTGCTTTAAAATGTCAGCATCGGCAGGTTGTTGTCAGTGTTAACAGAAGCTCTGTGTTTATGTGCACAGGTCAGTGTGGATGAGTCATAAAGGTCATCAGGATTCACAATCTCTCCACCCCCCCAACCCCCTTCTCTCTCCTTTCATCCGGGCTTTCGGTATCATACAGCTCATCCATCATTTGAAGCACTGCTGCAATATTTTAGTCTCAAACATCTGATCAGTTTGGGGTTTATAGTGAGCCTGTGGGGACCTTCATGCAGTCTTCTCCTTTATTGTCCCTATTCCAGTAGTTTGTTTTTCATGCTGTTCACTCAGTTTCAATTTTGTGTTTGCTATTTATATTACCCAATATTAATACTATATAACTAATAACTATATTGTCAGTAATGACCTTAAGAACTGAAAAAGAAAACTTAAATGGAACAGACTGAACTGGTGTCATTACATTGATTTGTTTTTATGTTTATTTTTTTCAAGGAACAAAAGAAATGCCTTCGTTCTTCACCAGCAATCACAGAAAAACAGAATAACACATATTGTTTTCATCTAACACGACACAGTAGTCAAAAACTTTTGCAATTACTTGTAGAAGTCTGCTGTCCCGCACTCAAGATTTTAAACGTTTTTTATTTTAAGATATAGTTTGACATTTTGGGAAATACACATATTCACTTTATTGCTGACAACTAGATGAGAAAATTGATACCACTCTCATGTGTGTACATTGATTATTGAGCTAAAGCTGGGAGGCAGTTAGCTGAGCTTAGCATAAAGACTGGAAGCAGTAGAGAAACAGCTAGCCTGGCTCTTAATGTGCCTTCCAACACATTTTTACATTTCAGTTTGTGTACATATCAAACAAACAAGATATGACGTGTTGTTAAGTAAGCTTTAGAAGTATTAATAAGCAAATGTTTTAATTTTAAAGTCAGGGTATTTCCAAAAAAGTACATTTTATTGTAAAACATTTCTAGCTGTGCTAATAAACATCTGAATAAGGAAGTATGCATTTCTTAAAATGTTTGGTGCACAAACTGCTGCATAAGAAAAGTGATAAAGCATCAAAGATGTTAGCTGAAAGCTAATATGTGTCAGTGTGCTGTTTGCTTCTGCTTTGAATTTCTCAATTAGTGTCTAATAATGCACCAGCATGTTGTCTTATTACTTTATATTTCTATTAAGATAAGTGAACATTTCATTGCATTACATGTTTTGTATTATGTACTTCGGCATTGCATGTTTTAATTACCTGACAATGTATAATATAATTGTCTTTATAATTTCTCTGCATGCTTATAAATTAATATCAATAACTTTTGTAATTTCAGTCTTACATGCAATGCTTATTAATGTCCACCTTCCTTGTTAAAGAAAACAATAAATAAAAATAAATAAGTGGATTGTTTTGTCAAAATATTTCCATGGTCAAGAATAAACTTTTATTTTTTTAAAGCAACACAAACAAAAAGCACTCACAATGTTGAAAAGAAAAGAAATGAAAGAAATCATCACAGCTACTGATCTCACATGTCAACAGATCGTCTCCATGACAACTGAGTGTACTCCATCTATGATGAAGACCATGTTAAGTAATTTGAAGATAAAAGGCCAATAATTCAGTGATTCGAGCTGCTCACATGTGAATATTTGGTGGCTTCATTGGTTTTTCATGATAATTAACTGAATATCTTTGGAGGTTTGGACTGTTTGTCAGACAAAATAAGACATTTCAAAGTCAGTGATGGACATTTTTCACTTTTTTCTGACCTTTTTGAAACCAAATGATTAATCGTGAATCAGTGAATCGAGTAGGCATGCACAAATTCAATATAGACCCTCTTCACGCAAAATAATAAATATGCACTTAGCTTATTAAATTATTTTTGGTGGGAAGTCCGAGCTGTGTCTACTCATAGCAAACAACAACCATCCCCTGTACTATTGTTCTACACATTTTATGTATTTCATGCCAGCACACCACAATGCCTGATGTTTCTCCAGGTGTTTCCAGGCTCAGAGTATTGTGTGCTGAACAGGTTACAGGATGATAACAGCCTCCTGGTGTATTTGATTAATACTGTACACTGACCTTTCACTCCTCTCAACTTCATTCCTAATTTCCAGCATCACCTCACTGTCTCTGGCCTCTGTCAGCCGCTTCCTCTTCATCAGTATTTCTCTTTCATCTGCCCTCGGGGACAAACTGAGGAGCCTGAGAGGGAAATGGCAGAGAGGGAGCCGGTTTATTTATGGATGCATTACAGGAGATTTCCCCAAGGTTCAAATGTATCTGTGTGTGTGTGGCGAGGATGGCAGGTACGACGCTTATAAGAAAAATATGTCAAAACAGTAAACACCATCACTGCTCAGAATGAATACACAGCAGTAGAAGGACCCTCTGCACTCGAGTCAAGGGAAAACTCTGCAGACAAGAACAGATTCAGAGTGCATCTCGATTTGAACAGCTGACAGTTTTTGGAGGTTTGGCTTCAAAGAGGGATGGAAGTATTATCCTCAGACAGGTTAAACACACCACCGTGCTGAACGGATGAACTGCTTGAGTTTAGTGTGGAAGTTGTACTTTTCCTTTTAGCGTGTACACACAAAATCTGGTACAGCATCAATACACAGTCGGAGTTCATCTACAGCAGTTTATTTACAAACTACAGTTGATTGTAGCATCTTTATACTGTGGCTTAATTCATTGGTGAATGTGTACTGGCTTGTGCATGGTCTCTTTCTCATGAAGGGATTCTCTACTTTCTGGTTCATGAAATCTCAGAATCAAAATTCTTCTTTCTTGCTTTCTTTTTTTTTTCTTGGTTGTTTTTTTTTGGTTACCTATAAGTTGCATTTCACATTAACAACACATAAGCTGGTGCGAAGACAGGTTGTATTTGAATCATGCGTGGTTGTAATTGGTTTTACTCTCAACAACATAAAGTGAATGAAAAATAGAATGTAATATTTATTAAAATATATACATATTACAAACCTATAAAGGACTACTGCACTTCATCAGTAGGGGGGCTTGTGAGAAACAGATTAAAACTGCACTAATTCACTTTTTTATATCAACAGTGGAGCAAATGACTTTGTGCAATGTGAGAGGCGTAATTTATAGTAACAAACCAACAAAGAATTATCACCCAACTCTGTAGGTTTCTTCTGCAGAGCGTTTCATTATTTTTGGTTTTACGGCCCAAACTTTAATGTTTCGGTTCATGTTCACTCTCATTGTGTGTCTCTTTAGCTGCAGCAGGCTGCTGTTTTCAGCAAATAAACCTCTAAATTCACTGTACGCTACCTGCTCAGCAACAAACAGCGGACAGGCGCAGTCAGAGGCTAGCAGGTGAACATCGCAGCTGAAGAGCCAGGAGGCCAAAACAGAGCACAAAGGAGAGTGAATACTGAACAGGACTCTGTCTGTTGGATGTGTAAATATACAGCACCAGTCAAAAGTTTGAACACACTTTCTCATTCACTTCAAGCGTTTGACTGGTGCTGTACGGAGCTGTTTGCCAAAAGAACTCTATGAGGTGATAGTTCGTTAGTGCTAAACCTGCCTGCTGCTTCCCTCCTGAACCCACGCCATCACTCCTCTACAGGACTCCGAGCTGTGCTGCTTTTCATTGCACCATCGAGACACCAGTAATCAGCTGTGATTAACAAGGCAACACCTGCACTTAATTTCCCTCAGGATCAATAAAATGTGTGTTTATCTAGCTAGAACAGCTGATCAAAAAAGGCCCACTTTACAAAGGGTCTATAAGGTGTAATTTATATCTTTATTAATGGTTTACTATTGCTTTATACATCAGTTATAAACCATTAATAAGCACAACTATTGGGTTGCCAGGCGGTGAAAACCTCCTATTTGACTCTTGCTTATACATGTTAATAAGTCATTACTTAAGTGTTCTTAAGATAATCTAAGCCTGTAATTGTAAAACTAAATAAGCTCTTTTCCAGAAGCTGTTGAATGGTCCGTTGGAGGGGTCATTTTAACTTGATAATCATACTGAATTACCATTTATTTCATTTATATAAATTATTGCAAACATTGGAGATGTTTCTGATGAATTAAAGACAGAAGTATCACGCTGAGTTTAAACACCAGCCAAAATCCTTTTTCACAACCTGTTAACCCAAAAGTTGTTTTTATTAATGATTTCTCTTTCCTCCAACTGATCCATAAAGCAAGAAGTTAAAGGCAATAATAAATACATTTTTTACAACTTCAATATTCTATAAATGGTATTTTATTAGAAAGTGATATTACAAATGAAAATGTAAAATCTAAATTATGTTTTCGAACCTGCTTTAGTCTTACTTTTATTTACAGGCCTGTATTTCTGCAGGAAACTCAAGTCTGATCATGTCTTACATTCCTCTTATCTTCTCAACTATTTTTTTTCTTTTTTTCTTTCAATGTTTATGTGTTTTCATGTTGATTTACAGGTGATTATGTGTGTGCACTGATAGCACTGGGACTCCTGAAATATAATCATGAGGGCTGACGACATGTGGAGGAGAGTCAAGATGGCATCTTTTGTTTTTGTTTCAAATGAGCTTTTTTCTATCTCTTTGTGTGTGTGTGTGTGTGTGTGCGTATGTGCGCTGTGGGAGTTAACGTCAATGTTATACAATATTAACATTTAAACAGCCGTGTGGTGTTATCATACTGAGGGAAGGTAAACACTTAGATTTTTAATATGTTTGTCTCAGACAACAGCTGACCAAACACAACACGAGCCAAAGGATGTTTCATCCACAACCTCCAGCGATCTGAAGTCAATCTCCACTTTATAAAAAGCACTTCCCTCTTCCTGCTGACTGGATGAGAAGAGTTTTCTGTCTTCTTCTTATTTGTCAATAATGTCATTGTCTTTAATAATTTACACAAGTCAAAATCTACATGTACTATTTCTTGTCATCGGTTAAGTACATTTCTGTGACTATAATCCATTATCCATTATTAGCCTTCCCCTGCAGCGGCTTTAGAGGCTCTGACCACAAACCTAATCTCACAGCAGCAGCTCTGTTCCTCAGCGCAGGAATGTGCAGGCATGTCTTGATGTGAAACTGCACAAAGACACCAGCGCCTCTGAGCCTCGAGATTATCATCTTCCGCTGTCAGTCAAGCCATGTCCTGCAAATCTGAATCGAAATACTTCACTGACCCAACAAGGACGTAGCTGTTGAACCTGCGATCAAACACCGATGCTGTCTCTCATCCTCTTTGAATAAAATGAAAGAATTACCTGAATAAATCATTAAGACCAACATCAGCTGCATTGCTGAATAAAAAGGCTTCAGGTTTTTGTTGTATCATAGTGATTCAAGGTTAGACTCTCTCCAGTACTCAGATGTTAATAGTGCAGTATGAATTGAGGGGCTATGGATAGAGTGTGTCAGATTGAAAAATCCTTTGAGGAAAATGTATGATTTTGGGACTATGTGATTAATTCAATGCCATTAATGGGATCACCACATACAGGGATCACCCATCTCATCACTTCTACAAATGCACGTGATCTGCATTTTACATACAAAGCCATCAGTCTGCAGCTCGATCAGCTTTCACCGAGTCCAACACTGAAACTCTAAACATGTCAAACTGATCAAAAAGCACTGGTCACAAAGTCTAATGTTAGCAATATTAAATAAACACCCATGAACACACAGTCAAAGTGTGAGCTGTCGGACCTTAAAACAGGTGTTTCCTCCTGCAGTGCAAAATTATCCAGCGCCTCATTAAAATCCCAGACAGATCACTACTTATAGCTAATTCAGCACTCTGAATTAACTCGGTAATTTCCTTCTTGGGATTTCAAACGTTTTTCACCCTTTACTTTTGCGATTTATGAATTGTAAGGCACAAAAGCACCTTCATATGTTGATCGTAAGCTCTCAGTCATTCGCGTTTGTTTTCTACACCCCATGTGTGCACATGCATCTCATGATGACGTTGTTTGGAAACTCGTCTATAAAGGGAGACAAAGAAGGACACCATTTACGCACCACTCTAACACATTATTGCCACACTGATGAGAAAAACTCATTACACTTGAATTTACAAAAACTATTTCTATCTGACAAACACAACATGTGTCTGACACTGTCCACTTATTAACTACAGGGAATCCTACAGAATAGGGGACCATATGTAGAGTATCAGGTGGTAACATCAAAAAACACCTTTGAACACGACTCATGTCATGACATGTCTGTCCAGTGTCTGGTGGAAGGTAGCTCTTGATTAGTGATCCTCGATTGTTCACCAATTTTTATGTTGCATTGTGGGATAATTTTAGTCCTAAAAAGGTTATAAAAACTCCCAACACTCTACTGTATAGAGTGGGCTATATTAGTGATTTCCTTCAGGTCCTTCACGTCTAATTTTACGGTTTTAATCCTCATTAGATGAAACAATCATTAAATTAACCATAATCTAATCTTCTGTAGCAAATTGATACTTTGTACAGCAATGCTTGTGTGATATTATTATGGTTACCTGATCACACCAGTACCACAGCATCTCCTCATTACTGAAGTCATCAGTATTGAGATTCATAATGTAGGTCTAACAGATCTGTTATCTAAATCAACATCACAAGTCTTTTACCTCAAGAGAGGGAAAATACAGAAAAAAGACCATTTTCTTTTTGCTTGTCCTTACTTTTTTCAGCACTCCAGAACAAAAGCTTGTCAAAAGAACTTTCTTTATGCTTTATTAAAACATTGTAAGCTTTTATTTATCTGACCCTGGTTCATCGCCTGCTTGAATTTATTGAAAATCACTTGACAAATCATTTGAACAGATTACTGATGACTCAGTGCTAAGAGGAATTAAACTAATTAATCATCACAAACCATTGCTTGATTATTTCAAAACATTCTCAGTGCAGAGGATAGGATCATCTACAGCAGCTACAATGCTATTTTTAAGTGAAAATCCTGAAATCTGTCCATTTTGGATCCTACATTGATTTCACAAAGATAATTTCCCCCTTCTGTGATATGTGTGTTATGGCCTGAGTGACCCCTCGAGGTGCAGTGAAATCCTCTCCTGACTGCTGCTTTCAGAGGGTGGAATTAGTGTTCATAAAAAGCCTGATTCCTCTTTTCATCCTGCAGCCACAGGAGATGGGGAATAAGCTGTAATGAGACAAGAGCAGAACGATGGAAAATGGATTTTAATTTTCTGAAAATGGGAAGAGGACGAGGGCGGACAGCAGCCCTCAGTAAAGACCCAAAGTATTAAGCCGTCAGCTGAAAGGAGATGAGAGGCAATGAGAAAAAAGCTGGAGGAGAGGGGAAAGATAATATGTGATAGTGGGAGCTCTCTTCTTCTCCCGGGTGGGGGGTGATGAGAGACGGAGCGTGGCTGACATGAGGGCAAAGACTGTTCATGTTCATGGGTTAATTTGGTGGTTGTGAATCAGAAAGCAGTACAGTAGCTACCTGACAAAATCGTTTATAGCTGTTCTGAACGGCCACACTCAAAGGCAAAGTGAAAAGCTGGCTGTCAAAGAGGGCAACGAGACGCATGTATGTGCGCAAATACATGTATGTGGATAATGGCGCACATTTTCAGACAGTCTCTTGTGGAAGGCCTCCATAGTGTTGTTCTCTGTTTTATGCATGAAAAGTAACAGCAGTATTTGTTTGGGAAAAAAAGGGTCATGAATGTTGGATTGTGCCGGTTGCGGAAAGTTACCAAAACTGTCGAATGCAGTCCCTTCAATTCTGACATTGAAAAGATGGCGGGTGGAGAGGGTTTCATACGTGGTTTAAACATCTGATATGGACTTTAGTTGATGCAAATCGATGCCTTAAGACTCTACAGACGAGCTATCAGCTCTGTGAGACTGGTCATTGACACAGTGGTGCTTTGAGCTAAATGCTAACATCAGCATGCTAATATGCTCAAAGTGACAATATGCTGATGGTTAGCAGGTAAAATGTTTATCATGTAGGTTAGCATGCAAACATTTGCTAATTAGCACTAAACAAAGTACAGCTGAGTTGCAGAATTTGGTCATAAACCAAAGTATTGGACACATTTACATTTTGACCTGACTGTGGCGCTAGAGGTAAAGTTAAGGGATCACCTAAGATATTACAATTCAGCCTCTGGGGACCATGATTGACTGTGCAAAATTTCATGGCAATATCATTTTTTTTATATTTCAGTATCCAGTAGAATTAAGAAACAATCAAGAAACAGTCAAAGGAGAAAACATCTTTTTCTTGAAGGTTCCACTTAATTATATGAGACAGAAACAGACAGCATGTGAAGGGCAGAGAGGTATAGAAGTATATTTTATAGAAATGGTGGATGGGGTGGTAAATACTAGGAGTTGTTATTTTCTGTTGCAGGAAATTCGAGAGGAACGACGCTGAGTGTGAGAGAAAGAGATGGGGAGGAGTACAAGAGTGGAAAATGGACTGAGAGAGCCTGATGTAAATGGCTCATAGGACAGATTCATTTTCACAAGAGTACTTCAGCAGCAGAGAAAGAGACAAAGAGTGAGAGGCAGAGAGGACAGATGAAGCAAAATCATTACGATGGCAGGAAATCACATTTGTGTTTGTGTTTCATATTACCTCTGACTGTGTTCTCATCTGACACTAGTGATTTAAAATGTTAAAGCCTCTTCTTTTTTTTAAAGCCACGTTTGTATCTTTAGCAGCCAGTTTGAGCTCCACACAGCAGACAGAGATCCAGAGAAAGACAAGGAAACCACCAATCAACAGACGCTGTGAATTCTCTCTCATGATTGCCTGTGATTGTGAGCACAATTTGTGATACAGAATACACTGATTCTAAGCCATGATTACCTCTGTAACCTAAAAATGGATGATATGGTGCTGTCATTCTAACCAGCAGGAGGAGCTTGCCTTGTAAAACCACACAGACTCAGCATTAGGCAACCAGGCATGAACAGGAACTCCAGAGAACATGTCATTTAATATTGTGCTGTCAGATGTTAAAGTTCTGCTGTTATCTGTCAAGATTTTCATAAATCTACATCACAAGAGTTGTGCATCAGGACTTCAGATCTAAACTACCAACAAATGTATTAGCTAAAATGAGTAAACCTGCTTCCATATTTTACTTAAGTAAATTGCGTATTGATATAAACTCTGAATCTAAGAGCCTGCAGTCATTCAAGCAGCTGGACGTAGGCACCATGCTGCTTTGAGCTAACCGTTAACGTCATCATGCTAACACGCTGATGTTTAGCAGGTATAATGTTGACCAAGTCCACCATCTTAGGTTAGATTAGTGTGTTAGCATGCTAACATTAACTAATTAGCGGAGGCTGATGGGGATGTCATTTGTTTTGCAGGCGTTTGATCATAAACCAAAGTACTGGGCACATTTTGACAACATGGATAGCTGGAACAAATTTTATGACTAGACATTTCACTAAAAACTAAAAAATGCCAACCTCATGGTGGTGAATTATTTTGCCAGGGGTAAAAGGAGAGCTGTGTGCCCCTGTTGAGCCCCACCTTAGTTTGGTTATAAATTGATTAAATGACACTTTATTTAAGAATACGCATTGAAGTTGGAAGAACGACTTCCCAAATCAGGAAATGGGACCATCTGAAGAGCACGTGAATGCAGCATAAGATCAGTCCTTGTTCAGTGGTAAAGGTGGTGATGGCAGCTGGCCGGCCAGTTTGGCTTCGGTGCTGCCATCTCCAACTCTTCCGACATGTCCTCCTACTCCTCTCCTCCAGAGCCCTGCAGGATTTCCATACCTCCTACATGTCTGCGAATAATTGGATGAGTGTGCATAAATGAACCCAATATGACAAATGGTTCATTACGCCAATTAAAGGCCTTCACCTCTCCACGTCCCAGTCCTGCCCTGGAAGTGTTGTCAAGTGTGACAGTGTGATTTCGGCGCCGCGCCTCACTGCCTGTTGGTAATTATCCCTCTGTATTCCTTTGCTTTATCACCAGCAGTTGGCCGCCACAGGATGTGCAGAGAAAATGAGGAATCTGAATTTATCCGCTCGTTTGTGCCGGTGAACATCTGTGTACTAACACAGTGGTTCTTTGCTTGGCCACTCGTGCCCAAAAGAGAGGCCCACAGTGGGGTACAGCTCCAACACACACAATTGTATAATGCTGCATACACCACACTGACACAATTAGCACTGAACAAGAGCACTATTTATTAACACACATTAAACACACATACCACACCTGCTGCCAAAGAGACGGATCAAATTAAGTGTCCTCCTGTAGCCAATTGCAATATATTTTAACTTCCAGTGGCTTCGCCCAGAAAAACAGCATGTTTCTTACTTTAGTCTTCTTTAAATAGAGACAACGATAGTTTAGTTGGAAGTAGTGTTTAGGTGAATAATTTAGAAGAAAATTGCCGGAGCAGGGGATGCACAGGGAGGAGGAGGTCACAAACAAACTCACTTCTACTGAAATACACACACCGCTGCTGGCAGCTGACATTGTCTTCATCTAATCCTGCTGTGTGTTCGTGTTTGGCATGAAGCTCATGTTTAGTCTTTGTGCATTGGTTGATAAATCAAGATCAGTGTTGTGGTTTTGCTAATCCCCCAGATTAATTTGTTGACAGTGTGTAATTGTAAATGTTCCTTTGTTTGTTTTGGACTGGATTCAGAAACCCACTTTTCTTGTTGGCGGGTTCAGTAATGAAGTGGTTTTGAAAAAAATGTTCCATCTTTGTCATCTGATTACATTAATCTGTGGATTGATACAAAGAGGACATTGACAGTGCAGTCAGGATGTATTAGGACAATGATGTGTTTTTCATACTCATTTCACTGGAACTGAAATGAAATGATGATTGTGAGGTCATTGTCTTGACTTTAAAGGATTAGTTCCACTGATGGATACCACTCTCATGTAGAGCTAAACTAGGTTATCTTAGCTTAGCATAAAGAATGGAAGCAGGGGGAAACAGCTAGCCTGCCTCTACCTGCCCCTGCAAAGCTAACTGATTAACATCTCAATATATCTCAGTTCATCTCCTTTGATTTGAAGGTGTTTGCATCCACATCATATGAACATATCAGGTACTGTAGTCCTTCTTATACATTGTTCCTATCATTAGTGACAGAAAGTAATTGGACAAGTTATGGACTTATTAATCAGATTTCATATTTGACATTTGACATTTGCAATCAATGACGTCTGCGTCCCACAAACATCACCAGGATCGGGTTGCACCAGCTGTTCGTAAATCCATCACTAAGTTTGTGTGATAGTTTCAAACTAGGGATTTGCTGAATCAGGTTGCACCTGAAGAACATGTGTCTTATTTAGTAAAGAAGTTAATTTGAAAATCTGTTGCAAGAAATATAAACAAAACAAAAAATGTAAAGAATTCAACACATTTCTTGAAAAGGGTATAGGTAATATGTATTGCTTACATTGAGATAATAAGTGGGTTTCAGAGTTAGTTGAATTCATTCATGTTTGATACCAGAGTATAAAAATCTACCCAAAAAGAATGAGTCCATTTAGTTTAACCTTGTTGGCTTAATTTGAGCTTTATTGTGTTATTTGTCATTTAAAATGTTCCCTATTTACATCATATTAAATAACATTTTGATCAACCATACCAACTCTTCAATCAAATCAAACAGGGTCATACAGTACATTAGCATGCTAACGGTGGCTTTGTCAGTTGGTTAAATTAGCTATGCAACAGATAAATATTTAATAACTAATCTGCATATGAACCAGTTTGTGTGCTGCCCTCTTACATTTAGTGACACGTTAATCTCCATTTAGTAAATGCATGCATTATAACTGGGCAAAGTTTGAACTTACAATTAGTTGGTGCAAGCAGCTTCAAAACATTGGTCAGCACGCTGTACTGCATCTTCAGTTAATCTGCATTTCTTTATATTCACCCTATGGTTTGGCTGTAAACACTCCTGGTTTGCTTTGTCTGTATGTTTAAAATTATTATCCTTCTGCGTTCTCCTAAAATCGCAGGACTATGTTTGAAAAGGGGGCTACACCGTTATATATGTGCAAGAACACCATCAAACACCCTTAAAACTGAGAGTCAGTGTTTCTTTTCACATCCATTGTGCTGGAGTACAGAAGCAAAATAATGAAATACACTCTGCTGTCATAGTGTAATACTTTATGACTGCACTGTGTGGACAAGGTATAATGAATATTAAATACAATCGTGTTTAAATTCATTCTGTGTTGATATGTTATGTTGTGCATTATTTAGTGTAATTGTTTTAAAAAAAAAAAAAAAGGTGATGACGTCTTTTGGCAGGCTGGACTGAAAAGTAAAGTAACACAAACAAGCCCCTCACTTTTCATGCTGCAGTTCACTGCGGCATCTTTATTAAGCAAAGGCCTTGGTCCTCTAGGCTCCAGAAAGTTGCTGCATCAAATCGTTTGACACCAAGAGCACACACACACGTCTGCTACACATGTATAAATGCTGGCAGATCAACAGATTTTCAGCTTTGTGGCACACTTTCACTCCTAGAGTTATAAATTATAGTATATAATCAATATGTCCTTTGGTGTGATTTGGTTGCCATGGAAAATACCTGAAAATTCCAAGTTGTCATGTAGACAAATCAGCAGGTTCTGTGCGAAAGATGCATCAGAATATAAATTAAGTAATAATTATGACCCAGAGGGTTTACCAGTGAGGAATTTCCCTATAAGAGACCACACATAAAAAAGGGATGTTAGTATTTTTAGCTATGCTCCAGGGATGGTAATGTCGATCATTTGACCCGGCCACTTTGTGTTTAACACTGATTAGCTAATCTTAGCATGCTATCACGCATAACTAAGCTGGGGTGCGAGATAGATAAAATGGTTATTTTACTTATTTATTTAATTTAATTTAATATGTTTTATATATTTTGTAGAATCTGGTGGTCTGAGTTATTTATTTTTGTTTCATGCTGTTTTTATACCTACGGATGAGAAGTGGAACTTTTTCAATGTTCAAATGCTGAATATTAGACTAAATTACTCTTATTTATTTTTCTTTTTTTTGCAGTGTGATGGGAACTAAGGAATAATGAGGAACTGGTGATAATATTGGAAAGTACATTTTCAAGGCTGATGCAGGGATTTTATTATCTATAATTATAGTTTTAAAGGGCATTTTTATAATATGTTTTTGAAGGGCATCAATACCAATGAAGATTTCAGAACTCATTGTCTGGGCCCTTCTACTGCAATTTCCTCCCCCATACTGTGCATCTATTTTAATTGTCAACCACTTAACAACAGAGAACAGTGCCACAAGTGATTGACCCACATTACAAGACAATTTCCCTTTTTAACTTAAACAATAAATCCACATTGGTTCTCCTCGCTCTGCTCTAAAACACACTAAAGCTCAGCCCCTTCCCTTCAGTAAACAGTATACATGCAGAGAGAGGATGACTTCAACGTTCAGCGGTGTGAGTCACCTAAGAGACATGACAAAGTGATCTTGTGCTGACCAGTAGCACTGCATGTCTGGATGTTAAACTAGTATTTCTGTTCCAACTGCCCAGTTTCACTCAACTAAGTTGGTTGGATTTTGACCTCATGTATGCGCCTGACCTGTATGATGAGACAGTTACTACTTTCACCTTGGAAACAGCTGTTGCCAAAGCAATCTCACTGCAAGGTTCACTCAGTAGCTGATCCGGAGAGCTTCCAACCATATCATGATCCTCCTCAGCAGATGGAGTTGACAGTTGTCAAAAAGAAGAAACTGAGATTGTTTTTGTGAGATTTAAATTGCAGCCAACATGACAATGTGTGGATTGTTTTTGTCAACAACATGTTATTTGTTTTACCTGCTCCTTCCCTATTGGCATATTGGCCTTTGTGTTTTGTGATGCTAGTGCTGATATGACGTCTCTTGATCAATCATTATCAAAACAATTTGTTGCACAACGAGCTTGTTGTATTTATTTGACACCTTACTTTTTAAATGGCTCTAGGGGTGGTAAGGTCAGTCGGATTGTTGCGCCACCAATTTGGTCCAGACTCAAATAATAAAATAACAAACTCTCAGGTGGACTGCCCTGAAATGTTATACCGACATTTATGGTCTCCAGAGGATAAATCCTATTGACTTTGATGATCCCCTGACTTTTCTTTTAACACCACCACAAGGTCCACATTTGTGGGGTTTTATGAAATGTCTCAACCTGCAAAGACATGACAAAATACCTGCAAAACAACTGGTATTTTCATCAGCCTCTGTTGTTAGTGCTAATTAGCAAATGTTAGCATGCTCACACGCTAAACTAAGATGGATAATATTGTAAAAGTTATCTATCTGCATTAAGGTTTTTTCATTGTGTGCATGTTTGCATGCTGACTTTAGCCCAAAGCACTGCTGCCTAAGTAAGTGAAACCTGATTGAAGAATAAGTAAACAAGACTCTGACCAGGCATCTAATGCCAGCTCTCTGTACTTGACAGTTTCTGATACTCTCTAAGAACACTTTACCCAAAGGGGTATTTGGATTTGATACACAGCACTAAGCCTTTGCTTTTGTAAGCTGACAATGTGAAGGGCTTACTCAAATTACTAGGTAAACACAACAATCCCACTATGAGCTGGTACTGAGAGCAGTCACAAGTCAACACATGCAGGCTCCCTGAAGAGGAGCCGGATGATGTACCTGTCAATATAAACAGTGCTGAACTGGTTTAATGTATGCAATGTAATAATAACATACACCATCAGGACAAACTGGACGACCACATCATCAGAGGCAACATTTTCCTTTAATTAGCTTATTTACTCACTTACTTATTTACTGCACAAATCAGTTAAACATCAGTTAAAACTGAGGGTGAGAAGAATCAGCATTCTGTGAGAGACTTTCTCATATTGTTTTGTTTGGAATAATCTGGGTCAAAATGCCCTTTGAGTGTGTTTTCATGTGTGTTATGATTGAGAGGTCATTGTTAAGTCCTCACTCACTGGCCTCCAATCATCGATCCTTTATAAACAGGTCACATCACAAAAGAGACACTTTGAAAAAAAAGCCCTCTTTTTATTGATGGAGGTCCAAACATAACAATGTCTTGCTGTTTTGTTGATAACATTGAAATGAAAAGTTGAACAAAAAAGAAAACCCAGATTAGCTGTCGTAACCTTTCCAATAAATTATTTCATCATACAACCAGGTAAAAATAAAAATACATCTCACCCTTTTTCTGTACAGTCCTCTGAAATACTGACAGGGCTTCATTATTGTAATCAAACAATTTACATACAATGAAGGATCAGGAACAGGACTGACATAAACACACACAGACAAAACACACAAATAAATATGTTTAAATAGAAAATAAATACATTTCAGTATGATACCAATGGCACAGCCCAAGTAATAACTGCTCCCCATAAAATACGATTTAAGGAATTCTTCTGAGAAATGAAACCTCAAATCTGAACACTTAATTACGGAGCGGTGACACGCAGATAAAAAGGATGTGCGTCATCAGTTTGTCACTGATGAATTTAAATGACCAGAAAGCAAAGAGGCTGCAGAATGAGCTCCCGGTCTGATGATTCAAATCCCACTTCAACACCTGGTTCCCACTAAACAGCCATTTCTTTGTCACACTGTCAGCTTGTGTTGTTTTTACAATGATGGGTGTGATTGTTTTTTATGGCACGATGGGATCTAACAGATCCACTCAAATGAAATATGTTTCATATACTGCCCTCCCTCCCACAAGACATGACTGCTAACGATGCTACATCAGATAAAGTTGTTTGAGTACAAACACCATTGTCCATTTAATTCACCTCAAAGATGATATTTAAGTCCTTGTATGCTTCTTTTTATTGTACACTTCACATCATTCACCCTGTTTTTCAGGATGTTTAAAGACCCGAGGGAATTGAGCCCAACATACTGGTCCAATTTAAACTCAAAGGAGAGCAACAAATCTAATGTTTGCAATTATGTTTTGAGTTTTTGCTAGAATTCTAAAGTGCAACCACAAATAAATTCACAGCCATATATTTCTGAGAAAGTCCCACATGTAACCATGTCAACGTAGTTATCAAACAGGCAATACAAAATCACAAAAATATTGGTTTTATACACAAAATTGAATGGACTAATACCATATTAAACCAGTTTGTGATGAGTTTCTCTTTTCAGACTACCTTGTCAAAAGAAATGGCTCATAGCTGTCGTGCTATTGCAATATTGATATGAAAATCCGACATTTATCCTTCATTTTACAAAAATGATTTGAATATAATTTTTTTCTGGCCTGTCCCAAGATGCAGTTTTATTCCCTCAGATGACATGAGTGCAGAATGTGATATGATCTTTGTGTGCGAAGTTAAAGTACAAAGACGTCACTCCACGAATCACTGAAAATTAATTAGTTCTGTAATAAAACCTAATAAGACTGAGGTGGAAATTGCTACAATGAACTTAAGCACAATCTTATTTTCTAGTTCTCAAACAATCACAAAAAGACCTGCAGGGGGGTGACAAAATAATGGAGATACCATTCAATACACAACCCAGTACAACAACACACAAACTTAGCTTTGAGGGAATAGTTTGAGGGAAAACACACTTGCTTGCTTTCTTTTTGAGAGCTTGATGACACACAGCTCTCATATCTGTCCATTGAGTATAAGGATAGAGTGAGGAGGTGATTAGCTTAGCTTAGCATAAAGACTGGAAATGTAGAGAAAACAGCTAGCTTGGTTCTGTCCAAACGTAACAAAATTGGCCTACCAGCCTCTCTGAAGTCCCCTGCAACCCAAAAACCTTTCCCCTCATACACCACCATTATACAACAAGGCAGATATATTTACAAAAGAAATGCTGTTCCTATAGTACACACATGATAAAAGCGTAAGTTGACGTTTTACACTTTGGTTTTTGTACTGATTAAACAAACGACATACAAGGTGGTAATTAGTGAAACGTACAGACCATGGTATCTTTTTTCTCATCTAACTATTGTCGGGAAAGTGAATGAGCATATTCCCCAGAATGTAAAACTATTCTTTTAGTATCTAGTTGAGTCAACAGCTTGCTGACACAATCATGACAAAACTAAGAAAGGTGGGATTTATTGTAGCACTATTGATTACAATATAGAATACAATATTGATGTGTGAGGTATGTCTGTTATTTTGTCTACCCCTTGTATCTCTCTGGTTATTTTACGCTAACACCATTCTGATCCCCCTGACTGTTAGCATCTCCGACCCTCAGCGCCCCCTGTTTGGTCTCGATCAGACCCAGGCGTGGATGCTGCCGGCCCAGTCCAGCAGCCGCCCTCGGTACCAGGCACGTCTGATGGGCTGAATGAGAAGCAGGAGCCGAAACCTTCGGAGCAGCCCGCAGAAGACAGCGGCCGCCACGACCACGAGCGGCGACATCATCACAAAGCCCAGGATGATGAGGGCGGAGCAGCTGTTGTCGTCAAGGTAACGGCAGATGGCAGAGGGCGCGTCAAGGACCTACGAATGCAAACAGAGAAGGGATCATAAGAGTAGACAGAAGGGCTCCAGAGGATGTGAGGAACATTTTGGCATCAGCAGCTTCTTTGTGTCAAAAAGCAAATAGGTAGGATTTGCCATTGGCTAGTTCTGATTAGTGTGTGCCTGTGTGTGTCTGCATATGTTCAGGGTACAGAAGTGGGACTGTGTGGGTAGTGGGCTGTGACAGAGTTTCTCCCAGCCTCCCTCTACAGTTCAGATCAGTAGCTGTCAGTAACCCTCCCAGCTGTCAATCACCTGTGACGGCGAGCGAAAGGGAGGAGATGAGCAGGGGGAGGCCAGACAGAAAGAAATGGAATCTAGAACAAAACAATGAGTGGATGAGAAGAGGAAGAGCGAGAGCGCACATGAAGTTAGCGGCTGCAGAAGAACACAGTGATATCCTCACAAGAGCATGCACCAGGGTTAAACACACACACGACAAATAAGTACGAGCACATTATCTCCTTTTCTCTGACAAACTCACTCAGACACACTCAAAATGGCATGCTTACGTCCGAAGGCCCCCTTTTGTAATTGTTTCTAATTGACTTCCTATTGTAAGCTTTTTCAAAAGGAAGTTTTCCTCCTACAAATGTACCCTAGCAACAGCAGTGTTTAACACACACACACACACACAGACACACCTCTGTCAAGTGCACACTGTGTACTTCACTGAGTACATTTCCCTCCTCGTCGTGCTGTCGGTGTGTCTGGGCACAGCTGGAGCAGGCACCAAATCAGACGATTTTGTCTGCTCAGTGGGGCCCTCTCTCCATGTTCAGTCTGTCACCACAATAAGTGAGAACTCTCTGTTTGCTCTGAACAGACATTTGCTCTGCCCTAGTCATGATTATAGTCTTGTTGCACGGACACAGTTTGCATGTGTTTAATTTGTCAGCTCTGTCATACACGGCTTCACCTTCAGAGATCAGATCGTTCACGACCGAGACAACGAGGGTCTCTGGCAGAAGCATCAGCGGATGACCTGAAGCTGTCGATCTTCACATCATTATTTGGCATGATGGCTGGCTAGACTCACCATGTTTTAATTGATGATCTGTCTTCACCTCGTGTGACTCACAAAAAACAAGCCGCACCCATCTCCTCAGCTCATTACAACAAACACAGTCTGACAGGCTCCAACACTCGGGTTTAGTCATTATGTTTTTGGATGCGCATGTTGTTCATAAAAAAAATATAGCCTGAACAACTTTTTGGAGAAGGTGTCACAGTTAGGCGTATGCTGCCAAAAAGACTTTCCCTCAAGGCTGTGTCTTCATGGGAGATTCTCCTCCCACTTTCTGTAAATGGCATGGGCTTACGTGCCCAAACTTCCAGCTCAGTTAAAGGAGACTGGGTGGGTAGGAGTAGTGCAGATTCCTCCTTGTAAATTGTTTGTCTTGTCTGTTTGGTTGGCACAGAGGGCAATCTTTTAAAATCTGCATGAACTGTTTTGGATTATTTTGGGGCACTTTGCAGCAGCAGAAACAAGCTGAAAACACAACATTGACATATCATCACATCTTAAGTTCTAAGTTGCATATTTACTTATCCAGCAGTTACAGAGCAACATCATCATTCATTTGGAGTCGTGTTTGTTACATGATGAATGTAAGACCAATATTCCCTCTCTGTTCAGCTCTGTTCTGTCTCCATCAACTCCTCGAACAAATAGCTGGCTCTTTAGCTGCTAAATGCTCCACTATGTTCACCTGCGAGCATCCAACTGTGTCTGTCTGTCATTAGCTTTGTTTCGCTGGAAACAGCTGATTGATGTGGATGAAAACAACGTGGATGAGAGCTGTGAGAATGAACTGAAACAGTAAAACCAAAACAATGAGCTGAAAGTCTCTAAAACACTGAGGAGAACTGCAGAGTTGTGTGATAATTATCTGTGGGTTGTCAATGTTCACATTTCCCATTATTATTATAAAAACATTGACTATAGCAGCTTAAATAATCCTTGACGGGTGCACACACATTCTCAACATCTCTCCCATATTGTTAGAAGTATTTTTAACAACCCAACTTTCAGGAACAGGGAAGAAACATGAGGAAAACTTTAAGACAACCATCATCAGCTGAAGGTTCGTTAGTTGACAGTACAGAGTGACAGGTAACATGGGGAAATGATAAACGTGGTGACAAAGGTTCCCTCTAGGACTCAATTGGCAGAGTAAGCAACAAGACAGTAACAAGACTTTTAAAGACACATCCAGCATGGTAATTAGTTGTTTATATCATCTAAACTTGTGAGGGTTATTGGTTAATACATATCTTCCCCCCCCTAGATTATTAAAATGCATTCAATCTTGTTCTCAATACACATAGTAGCACAGTCATTCAGACACTATATCTGTGTTTGCTTCCCTACGCATCAGGACTTTGTGGAGATTTATACAGAAACAGGTGTTCCAGTGTGTTAAGTTTGCATACAAAATGTAATAAGGTTTAATTCGCGTAACAGGTTGTAACAATCAGTTGACAGTCACATGTGCGGCAAAGTAAGTGAGTGGAAACTTAATCGTATTAGATACAACAGACATCATTTGTGGCACAACATGTAATAAATTGCAACAACTCAGATATCTAAATTCTTGTCCTATTATTCACATTTAAAAAAAAAAAATTCTGGGGCCCACTGGGATTTCTGCCAACAATTCAACAACAATACAATCTGTGTCTGATCACTACTCATCCAGGAGCAGGACTAGCTCAGAAGCAACTTTAAAACCTGAATCTTGGAGCTCAAATCACAGCGGTGGACCAGCTGTCAACTAGAATAACAGCAAACTTTTCCTCTCAGCTTCAAAGAGAATAAAAAAAACAGAGAAATATCTCTCAACTTGAGACAACTGTGCTTCGGGAAACTCACCCTGGAATGACAGAGGAAACCGGCGTACAGCAGCAGCATTGCAGGCAGCAGCACCACAGAGAAGACCGCAGACAGGAGCAGAGCGCTGGCCAAGACGACGCACAGGTTCCAGAGGACGAGACCTGCCCCGCAGGCCACGCAGCCGCACCTGCCCCTGCGGCTGCCCCACGCACTGCCCCCGCTGTGGGCCACGGGAGGGGGCAGCATCTTCACTCCCTCCCCCATCCAGAACTCCTCCTCTTTCTCCTCCTCGCCTGAACCGCCGTCGTCCAGGTCCACGTCCATACCACACATCCTGAGACAGAAATATTTTGCTCAATGAACCCAAAAGAGAGGACGAGGTGCTGTTGTGGACTCACTGTGGGTCTCTTTCAAAACATTACATCACAACAATGTTTAAATTGTGATTAGCTTATTGTGAAAGTCTGTATTAAGTTTATAGAAAATTAAGCTCTAAAACATTTTCACGTTAAATCTGTCAATTTCTGAGCTTTTCACCACTTTCATGTTGAATCACACACCAAAAACACCTAAAGTGTAATCTGTGTTTTCTTTAGCATTTCATGTTTTGGTGCATGCTGAATTGAGGCATACATGGAGCCATTCCCCTCACTGTCCTCTTCTTTATTTCCATCCAGGCAGCCAATTATTCATTTAAATGAGGACCCTATAGCCTTCTTTTGGCTTCACACACATACACACACACTTTAGCTGTCTTCCCACGCTCCTCCGGTCGGTCTCATCGATCGAGAGGATGCCAATACAATCCATATTGAACTAAATCAGTCCGAACACTTCTAACCTGAAGAACCTCCTGCTGAGCTGCAGACACAGACCAGAGCTGTTCTGCATCACTGCAACAGGACACATGTCCTGCTCAGAGCAGTTTCAACAGCTTCATCGTGAACTCAATGCATGCTTCGCTTTGTTGTTGTGTTTTGTTGTGAGATGCCCTTTCCTGATACCCTTGATGGATACAATGATGTACATTTTCTGTTTGTGTTCTAGTTTAGACTTGGTGACTCTGCTTTTTATGGAAACTATGAAACCATGGTGTCACGAACAATGCATGTGATGGAGTAGCACTATAGCCTGATAAAACGTCTTTAAACAACACGCTATGAAAGAGAATTATGTTGCCTACCTCCAAGTACAAATCTCGTTAATCCCTCCGGTGTGTTTGTTGTTGTTGAATTCTTCTCCCGGTGATCGACCCGAAGCTCTTCGTTTCAGTACAAAGTGAAAAAAAGACTTGTGTTTTTAAACAGCAGCGGAGAGAAGCACCTGTGAGTTGGAGCCTGTGCTGCTGTAGTGATGCTGCTGCGAGGAGCCTCTGTGGGTCTGTGGGAGCGTGCCGCTCCGGGCCGCGCGCACGACCGGTAAATGCGCGCTCACGCGGTCGCACAAAAGTTACATTTCCAGCTTAAACACACGGAGCCCCGCAGAGGCCACATGAAGAGAAAACATACATCGAGGCCACGTTTGACTACATCGAGCGCTCGAAATGCTATTACGTGATTAATTCGTGCGCACGCCTTATAGTGCCCACCGTGCGTAAAGACGCACACAGCTCATTCAACAACACCGTTAGCTTCCCCCTAAATAAAAAGAGCTATGTGCCAGCTGGTTTTTCATTAACATCCAGTAACTCTATGGGCTTGCTTACGGATACAAGTGCCTTACGTAGTGTTTCTCTGTTCCGTCGTTTTCCTACGTGTTTACCAGGAACTCCATCTCCAGCTGTATTCTCCGTTTTGGTATTTGGTATGCGTAACTTCCCAGACAATCATGGCTTATTATTATTAGGGCTAGTTATAAACAATGAGCTGCCGGAAGAATGGTGCAACAGCCTTGAAACTTTCAAACAGAACAAACTGCTTTTCATCCTGGTATTAAGTTACTCTTCAACAATTACATAATTCTATAGAGCTAATGTTGGTAGTATGGTACCTTTGTCTATTTAAATAATAACTCAAATAGGCTGTACTAAATTATTATAACAGCTGCTTGTAGCTTAGACTTATTCATCTTGTTATCTGTCCAGTCAAGTGACCTTTGCTGAGGTTTACATAAGTAAATGTATATTAGTTTAGTCAGATAATCAGATAACATCTCAGGAAAATGAGATTAGGGTGCACACCAATTCATAGGATAGGTCACACATGTTTGAAAAGAGTGCATGCCTGTAACTCTCCCACAGATCCAACACTATATCAAAATCAGCCAAAACTGTGTCAGACAACATGTAATATTAAGAAGGAAATGAGGAGTGTCTGGATCCAGGTGAAAGATGACACATGCAGGCCACGTGTGCATGAACCAGACACGGTAGGCGTAATGTTTAAAAGGACTGAAACTAAATCAGAGCTTGATAAACTGAATATAAAGTGAACATATGACATTGCGCTGTGATGTGCTCAGAAATGTTACTCCCTCTGCTGTCTGCCTTTCACCAGTCTCAGAGCATTGTCAGCTGTGTGGCCGCGAGATAAGGGGAGGGGGGGGGGTGATCGATTTGTTTTGAAGCGCAGACAGACAGTCAACCTTTCGCTGTTCAAATTGAATTACACAGAACAAGAGGGGGTAAGAAGATGGGAGGATATGGGACAGGGCTGGCGAGAAATGGAAGAGAAGATACTGGCGTAGAGATAGAGACGAGGGAGTGATTGATGAAGCAGAGGAAAGAGGCTGTGGAGGAGACGTTAGGTTTGGTTTGTTTGTTGTCTGGCTTTGAGGAGTTTAAATGCTAAGAGACGTACAGTAAATAAAACCATTCCTGTCTCTTCCTGTAACATCTGCTGACATCTGCTGGACTGTCTGTGAACGCTTCAAACTCACAGAACGCACATGTATGTTCTTGGCAGCCACTTCAAACAGCTCTTCAGTAACGTCCTCCATTTGTTTCATGTGACGTTGGGCTTACGTAACCCAGCAGACCGTGAACCAACGTCATTTATTTTCCTTTTGGGACCACGGAGCTTTGTGTATGTCCGCCTCTGGTTCTGTCGAGCCATGCACAAGGTCACTCACCATTAATTTACTGAACAGCATCCTACAGGTTGCCATGGTAATTCATCTTAGTCAACAAGGAGCACATGAACACCAACTATGCTGTCAAAAGGAGTTCATCTGTCGACCTACCTCCTTGCATCGGACTGGGATTTGTTGGCACTTCCACTACCTGTGCAATCAGTTACAACATCAAGTAATTATGTGATTGGATTATTAATGTTCATATTATTCATTATGTGTGTTCCACAATGAAAGTTCTTAGGGGGAATGAATCAGAAATCACAGACCTCTTTAAAATAAAGAGTTACAGAGATTATTGTTTCAATGTGAGCGTTATATTGTTATGTTTACTTCATAGCACAAAGCTTAAAAATAAAGAAAACTTAATTCCAATTTAGTGCCAGTTATTATTCCACGTTGAACCTGAAATGTATCTTGCTGCCTGTAGCATACTTTCCCCACTCTGAATCAACATTGTACATTTTTTCAAGTCTATCTTCATACGATGCTCACATGCCCGTGTACACATTGGAAGTGTTCCTTCCTAACATGACTCCAGTGTTCAAGATAAGGGACAACATCAGCAGTGTGAGTTAGACAAACCAACAAGTCACAGTCTTTTGAATAAGAAGTAAGTTATTATCTCTCCACTGCAGTTTGGCCATTAAACACCGTCTCTTGCTCTTTGTAAGGTACTTGATATTAGCCGTAGCTAATCATGAAGCACATGGATGAACAAATGAAAGTATCTGGAAACTGGGAAACTTTCTCTGTGGCTCTCCAGCACAGTGTCTCATTCAACTTTCTGGCACAGTGAGATCAGATCCAGACCAATGAAGCGAACAGCAGGGCCTCTTCCCATCATGCAGCTCTTCTGTGCTCCGGCAAGCAGCACCAACATTTATTGAATGGTCGCCCATGACTGGAGTGTTGTTGATCAAAAAGAAAACAACAACATGTGCCATGGCCGAATCCCACACATGACAATAAGGACATAGCTTCATTATTAGAACCAGTGAAAGGAAGATGTGTTACACTTTCTCCAACTCCTTTTCTTGTGACACTCTGTGACAGAAAAGGAGAGCGCTAACTAGCACTTGTGTCAATACAAAGAAAGACAAAAGGGCAGTTATCACAACAATATAATTTATTGCATTAAAGCAGATTAAAAGCAATGAGACTACATCTTGTTAACAGACTATAGTCATATCTGGATTCACACATATGCAAGTTTAATCAGCAAACAAAAAGAGTGAATAAGCTGCTGCGTTTGTATGAGTTTATATACAATAGAGTGTAATCTGATAGCATGACCTTGTGAGCGTGTGTTGGCGTGTGTGTGTGTGTGTGTGTCTTTCGAAAAACTTTTCAAACACAAAATGAAGCCATTTTTTCAAAGTGCCTTTACAATACTACAGATTGGTACATTGGTGTGGAGGAGAGTAGAGAGGGCGGAAGAGGTGATGCAAAGTGACAAAAGGAGTCAGACAAACGACGGGGGCCTACCCTCCATCTGATGCATGCGGCAGCGTGTGATGGTCTGTGTGTGGGTGAGCATGCTTGTTAAAGCCTGTGTCTGAGGGGGGCAGAGGGTGAGACTGAGCGCCGCTCAGCGTGTCAGATAAAGACGGTGCGTCCAGGACGCTGTCTGCCGGGTACAGCTGCATCACCGCCCCCTCCTGGGCGCCTTCTTTACTGCAGGACTGGCAGCTGCAGTGGAAGATCCTCTCCACCAGCTTATCAACTCGAGGAGAGTCTTCATTGCCTGGGCACTCCAGAGTCACCTGTCACACACACACGCAAATAAATACATACGTGTGTGTGTGTGTGTGTGTGTGTGTATGTATGTATGTATGTATGTATGTGAGCTTCATTTGGCTCATTATTTGGCCATGGTCTTAAATCTCTTGTTATCTACTGGAAAGCAATACAATTTCTATGTTTGGCTTGATCTGCTGTTGTCATTAATGTATTATTTAACATTCTAATTTTACTCATTATTTTTCATATATACATATCTTATTGTATTCCTGTGACCTGTGTGTTTATTCTGTCAGCAAATTGAATTTCCTTCAGAATAAGTTGAAGTTGCTGAATCCTAACAATCTTTTCTTTCCTGCCCTATAAAACAAAACAAATAAAAAATAAATGAAAACACTAAAGGTGAGAGAACTATATTATCTTCTTTATAAAATAAAAAAAATATTCTTAACAAAACTATAAATTGAACAAGAGGCTCTGTAACTAAGAGGGTCTAGGAGTGTTATCTTTGTTGTTCTTGTATTAATTTATTTGACTATAAATGAGTGAGAAACACTGACACGAAACTACTGTTAACGCTGTAAAGAGAGGGAATTTTCTTGGGCTATTTCCATTTTTACTTCTTTTATTAATTTGTATTTTGTTTCGTCTATTTTTTTCTTCAAAGTAAATCCGAGTTTACAATATTATGTTTGGTCCCACCTGCCATCAGATTCTTCTACCTTAGTGTTGTGTTTTTGCTTTGTTAAAGACGGTTGTGTTTTCACTCCAAGAAACTTCGGTTGTATTGTCACTGGAATATAGAAATATTGGGAAGTTCATAAACAGAAAATACACAAACCCCCTGTAAACCTCCGTGTTGCACAAGCTCTCCAGACCTCACACAACTTCCCCTCACTGTTTCCATTACCCCTCGAAAAATGATCATTCAGCTATTTTATCAAGATCTACCAAAAGTGCCAAACCAGCATGGAGTGGTATCCTCTTTCATGAGAACCGACTTTGTTTTGTTTCCAACTTTTGTTTAAAGGCCTGCAACAACAATCATAACCACAGACATAAACATCCATTTCCAGATAATTAGAAGTAAGGTGAGACCGTAAATGCACTTTCTCTGGCCTTTCTCGTGCAACAAAAATAGCAAGAAAAAGAATGAATCTATCAAGTAACAGCAGCAGTGAAACATGAGGCGACCTCACCTGTGGTCCCACCCGCCTAGCTTACCTGGCAGCTTTCCAAACTACATACACCTCACTACAGAGCCTTTGTTGTCGACCGGATTCCTTCTGGCTGAGAGGGACAATGGACTTGAGAGGAATATAAAACACGGGCTTAAGGTTCATAGGGAACCGCAGAAATTGTGACCGGATTCTATTCAAACTCCCTTTTCTTCTCCTGCTCTGTGTCCGCAAGTGGCTGCCATCTTTCATGTTGGAAACTTGTGGTTTTGGTGTGTGAGTGTGACAAGTCAGTTTTGGTGTGTGAGCTAATGTGCAATAACTCTTACCACTTCCCACTGTGTCTGGGCAGGCATGCAGGAGTCACAGTGCACCAGAGACTCCGTCGACTGCGGGAACGTGTTGGGGACGCTGTAACTGAAACACTGGCCCAGACAAGCTCTGCGAGGAGGAAAGAGTGCATTACTTTCATTGTGCCTGCAGACACGGCGTGCTTGACTCAACTGCACGGCGCTCGTGCCCGTGTAACAAAGAGCTGTGGATGTTTGGTAGCCTCAGGCCGAACACACAGTCACAAAATGGAAACGTGTTACTCATAAACATTAGGTGAATCAACTTCTGATTATAAATGAAAATCATGATTAAGATGATGCAAATGCGTCCTTTCCGCCAAATACTATTAAACCCTAAAACTTAGGGAAGAATACATGACAAAGTTTCCTGTGTGAGCTACTAGAACAATTAACTTTAACTCAGCTGTATTCTTTCAGTCAAATAACTTGAAGGCAGATTATAAATTGTTTGTAAGGACCACAGTGTTATATTGGGACAAATCAGGCACACCTTTTCTATTTTTTGTCAACAAATACCACTAAAAGAACAACAAAAACAATGACGTGATCCTTCTAACAAGTATTTTCTGTGGCGCCAAAGACAAAACCTATTCTAAATACATCACTGAGCCACATTGTTGCACTGGATCTTCCTTCGTTAACCTGATTATGGGCTGTATTTTTTTTTGAGTGAATTCCACATACACATTCCTGCTGCTGTAAATACTCACTAGAGCAACAAATCAGCAGCTGAAAATAGTCCCCAATAAATGCACTATTTACTCCTGTTTGAGTATCGTTTGCTGAAAACTACAGCTGTTTTATTTTTGTGGAATGAAAAGTATATATTCATAAAAGATTCACGTCCTCAGCGGGAACCCCTGGGCTGGTGTCTGAATGCCGCAGTTAGGAAAGTCAGACAGTATTGCGAGACAACAAACACATTGTTGGTTTTGGTCTATTCGTGGGATTTGTTGACAATAAGAAACATGTACATTTCCCCAGCGTTAACCTTTAATATCAGTGCCTGCAGTTTTTTAAAATGCAGTTTTCCAACCTTGCAGACAGCCACCGAATTACTTTCATTTCAAGTGTCAAGTCTCTGCGAGTTGATTTTCACACCTTCCTGATTTTAATGGAAAACAAAAACTTCCCTTAAGGTAGAAAGATGTTAAAAAATATAAAAGGCTGTTGTATGTTTCAAATTATGGTTGAAAATAACATATGTGTTTGTATAGGAAGCTAACTATAACATGCACAATCACTACAGTGCGGTACTTTATATTGAAGTTCCCTGATTCAAAGCTAAGCCCCTTCTGGCCCAACGTGGCCTACAAAATGAACGAGGCATAACTCTAAGGATGCAACTTATTGACATCTAGACACTTCCGGATTTTCAGCCGCAGCTGAGAGATCGTCAGACAGAGTGAGAGAAAGAGACAGAGAGGGCCTTCATCCTGACCTGTTTTGAATAGAGCGAGGCTGACATCCCGTGTGCCCGACAATCTGTGTGATGTTCTTGGCTTCGCACCAGGCGCTCTTGTCAGGGAACAGCGCCAGGCGGTTGATGTGTGCAGGCGGTGCCGCTGAACACAGTGCAAACAGTGCGCAGCAAATCTGAATCCTCTGCCACATGACTGCACCTAAAGAGGCAGAAAACCACTGCATGTTACCGCTCTGTTAACCTTGTTCCAGACACACAAAGAGCGGTCACAAACGCTCTGCCTACTGATCACATATTGTCTGGTTTTACAGTTAATGTGAAATCTGAATTTTACACATGCCGGCAGATGTGCATTGACAACTTCCAGAGGTTCCAGTTTTTTATCTTTGGTCCGGGGATCGTGTTTGGCTCATTCAAATTCATTAAAAGAGGCTGCTTTTTAATTATCTGAATCAGCAGCTGCAGAGAGAACAACATTATACCTGGATCATATTGTCTTAAAAGAGACAATACGATGGGGGAGGGAGGTACATTTCTGTTCCACACCACCTGACTCTAACTCCAAATCTGTCCACTGCTCTGTTGCACTCGTCTTTAAAAATGCCTCAACCAGTCACGTCATTTACAACCTGCAAAATCGTTTTCTCCTGCTGCTTATTAAAAAAAGCTGTCCAGTGGTCACCCACGTCGACTCCTTCACACACTGTTCAGCACTTCCATATGTCTCTGACACAAACAGCCTGAATCAACAGAGCTCTCCTCAGAACAGATAGAGGGGCTGCTGGGATGTGCTGTTGTGTGTGTGTGTGTGTGTGGGGGGGGGGGGGGGACTTGGTCTAATAAATATCTATCCATTTTTTTTTGACAGACTTCGAGAGTTCAGGCAGACTCAGCACCCTGTGGATATTAGCGTGAAAGTAGTAACGCGTTACAGTAACGGAGTGGTCAGGCTACTGTTTCAAACACAGGATCAAGTTCAGCACAGACGTTTCAAACGTCGTGATTTGTCCCAGACAACATGGTTCAAACGATCAAATCTGAATACGGATCGTTTGTTATCGCGATCTCTCGTACTGGATCAGTGTCGAGTAACGTAACGTAACGTAACGTCTCGAGTTCACGTTAACGGCTGATAGTTGTCAAGAAATCTTGCTTTTCTGAATTTCTTTTATTTCTCCCACTGTCCACTTCAAATGAGCCATATAGTTTAGGAAAACCTGATTTCGCTCATGTTCCGGGGAGATCACCGGATTTTCCCTCGAGTTACTTCGGAAAATGGGAAAAGTTGCCGCCGTCATGTCCAAACAAGTGTAGCACGTTTGACTGGGTTGTACTAGCTAGAAGTGGTGATAACGTTACTTTTCAAACAAATAACGAGTAATTAAGTACCCCCTGAGTAACTAGTCCCAACAGCGGCCGTGGCTGACACACTTACCGGCGCTCACCGACCCCGGGGAACAGCCAGTTCACTGCGCAACGTCCCGCTGAGCTGAGCCCCCTCGCAGGAACCTGGACGCGGGCTCCGAAAAGCAGAGGATGCGGCTCGCCTTCGGATGTCACTGTGCGCAGATCTGATGATTAAAGGAAAATGTGAGCACGTCCAGAGCGCAGCGAGGATAAATCCGAGGCCGGTCTGTAATAAAACAGTTACATCACCCGGAAAGAAACAGAATCGCGCGTCCGGACGGGGATGGGGGGGGAGGATGGGGAGATGGGCTAGATTATGAGCGCTATCTCATCTCCGGGTCCATCAGCTCAGACCGTCCCTCCCCTTTGTTCTCCTCGCGTCCAGCGCTGAGCTCCCATGCAACTCAACTGGAAGAAAAAGAAAAAACCCTTTCCAAGTTGTTGCCTTTCGTTGTAAGACTCTGTGGCGCGGCTGAGCCCACGGACGGGGGTCCCGCTGTGCCGTTTCTGGACGGGAGAAAACGGGGAGGGATAGAAACTGTTGGGAAGGTTTCAAATGTTTCCCCGAGCAGGAGCGAGGCGAGACCGCAGATCAGATTCACAGGACAGAGATGCAAAAATGCAACAAAATCACACAAATAGGGCATAATTTACAGCCGTGCGTCAACGGTGCAGATACATCTGTCATTACTTTACCAACACGTGTTCTAAGATTGTACAATTGAAAAGAAAGAAAAAAACTCACACGCAATACAACTGGAAAACGTTCTTCAACACGTTTTCCCCAACATTAAAAGCACCTTTAGGAAGTTGACATGACGTGAATAGCAGGTTTAGGCTACCTAACAAAAAGCTCGTGACAACTTGATCTAATTAAGGCCCCTCAGAAGACCAGTGTTTGGAGAGAGACCAGTGTTTGGAGAGAAACCACTGACAGACTTGCAACAGAGCTGCTGAAAGGCAAAATGTTCCCTGGTTTTGCTGACCTGTGAGTCAGCTCCTTTAATACCATGTAAATGGTATAATATGGGGGCCTATTTGGGCTGGGGAATATGATGCCCAAGTCAGCTACTGGTGAATGTCAGCGTCTTTTCTGGCACAAAACTGCTGAGAGGAACGAGAAAGACGTATAAGATCCACAAGGAAAAAATGGGCAATACACACACCATAAATGACACTTCCTTATAACTTCTGTTAAAGTTTCACTTGTTCAGTAAAAGTCCGAAAACATTCGAAGCAAAATGCCCAAAAGTTTTTCAAGAACTGGTGAACATTAGACTTGTGTGAAGGATTGATTTACTCATTTACAGTCATTCAGATTCATTTAGATTTAATTCAATAATTACATTTTATGGTTTCGACTGTGTTTTTCTAGCACTACATCTCAGGGGGAAGTATTGTACTTTTTTTTTTTTTACTTCATTACATTTATAGTTACTTTAGAAATTATGATACAAAACATATGATCAGATTATAAAATGCAATGCATTGTTATGCATTAAACTACCCAACAGCATACAAAGTAACTTGTTAAAATGATCTCCACGTCGACAAATACTTCTTACACATTAACTCATCAGTAATGATAATCAAGCGCTGAGTGTCATTTCTGAAACATTTAGCCAGTTTTAAGAGAAAATCTCGGATGCAGTGTTCCCCTCAAAGCACTATAGTTTACATTTTTATGGAAAATAAGGACAAAGCTGAGTTTTTTTGTATAAAAATCTTCTTGCATACTTTTATTTTTGATACCAACATACATTTAGCTGATATTGCTTCTAAATAATATTCCCACTGTCTGACTTTTACCATTTTCATAGTTGCTACTTTGACTTAACCACTGGTTGTGACTGGTCAATGTGGTGCAAAGTCTAACTACCTGATGTGGTCACAGCTGCGTTGTTTGAAACTACAGCGATGCATCATATTTCATGAGTTATGTTTCAGATGTCAAATCGTTATCTGCACAAATGTTAATAACTACAGCTGTGAATGGGCTGCAGTGGAGCAAAGACTACAATATTTCCATCTGAAAACTATAGTTGCACAAAATAAAATAAAAGTACATGTGCCTGAGATTGTTCTCCGGTAGAGCACAATGACCATGGACTTTTTAAGGTATCATCATCATCATCATCATCATCAGAAGCAGCAGCTACAGCAGCTCCAAGCTGAGTCACGCAGCAGCACACATCGCATGTCTGGTCTTCAACTTCACACCAGACATTTAGCAACACTGAACAGTTTTGAGCAATTAGATGAACAAATGTGATTAAATAGCATTAATAGCCTGGTACATATGATTCATCATGGAGATATTTTCAGGCATGCACAGACGGGCATGGGCGATGGGTTTTGGATGCCCTGTTACACCTTAGTTGTGCCCCCCCCACACACACACACCCCATTCTTGCACTTCATCCTGCGAGTGCAGCCTTGCTTACAGATGTGCATCCTGGCTTGTGTCCATAGGCACCCATATCTGTTTCACGCTTCACCTGCAAACACATATTTTAATGGACAGGGGACGAGTGACGCGGCTTAATTTCTGACATTGCTCATTATGTGCTTGCGTTGCAGAGAAAACTGCGACGGAGAGCAAATGTGAGCGTGTAACAGAGACAGCGAGCATGCGTCAATGTTTTCTTTGATATGAATGTGCTATGTTCAGAGTGCAAAGTGCAGAACTCACCTGTTTGTAATAAGACCGAGCTCCAGTCCAGAAACGGCATTCCTCTGCATTCCACAGATTCTGCTTCACCAGGGGGCTGGATAAATGTGTGCGCGTGCACGCTCTCACACAAACCCTCTTCTCTCGCAGCAGGCCCATGCAACCACACATAAGTGATCAATCACACTCAAAACAATCTCACCAGACAGAAACACGGCCAATGAATACACAAGACGTAAGAGATTCCTTATGATAAGAAGTGTGCTTTTCCAACTCCCTGTGAAGAAAACGGTCACAGAAAACACTCTCGTCCAACTCACGCAACTTAAAAAAGGACTACAAACCGTGAAATACTGTGCAAATGCTTTGTCAAGCATGACTGAAAACCAGAAGGGGTTACTTCCCTTTCGGAAAGCAAATTACACATTTGTGGTATTCAAAGAAACCTGCATTTATAAAGAGAAACTGGTTGCTGACACCGTTTATATGACAAAGTTCATGTCACGCAAACATAACTTTCGACACTAGCATTCGTTTCCATCCACCAACTGTATTTTCTTTATTTCATCATTCTGTGCAACTTTTAATCCTCCCACTCTCTAACAGGGTTGCAGATGCTGAACCTGGCCCTCATTCCAAAACAGCAGGAGTTCGAGTCTCCCAGCTCATTAACACACAAAATTACCTCCCACCCTCAAACCACATTTCATTCTTTTCCAACATGCACACAGAAAAACAGAGAGAGAAAAAGAGAGTTTTCCATAATCACTTTATTAAATATACATCGACTGCCCTTTGAAGAAAACAATGTGGGCATTGTTGGACGTTAGTGCCAAGACTGAAATGAACAGCAAAATAACAAGGACAACAGAAAAAACAGATGAGCGACAGATGGCAAATCCTCGTCATCACTAGTCCTTCACTCCTGGTCCTGTGAAAAGCACAACACAAAACCACGTAGCATGATGTGTTAGCGTGCCACCAGCATCTAACAAACAATAGATTTAACCCTGTGTGCTCACCTTCATCACGCGGCCATGAACCAGGTATGGCGACTTAAAGTCATGCTGGCAGTTGGTGTATGCCATGCCCAGTCCCAAGCCTGAACCAAATGTGACAGGCCATGTGCGACCTGGGGGAAGAAAAACATTCACCCATAATGTTTTATAGTAGTGCTTACAACACCCCCCCCCCCCCAACGCATTTATTACTTTAGCTTAAGAAAGAACACTTACGTTTAAAGAGAAGGACGGAGAACACAATGCCCACGCCGAGGCCAGTAACTGCAAAGAGGAAGACAAAAAGAACGTGTGAGTGGCGTGATTAACCTACACATCCAAAGGGTTTGACTTTAATACCGAGGTGATGTGATCACGTCTGATCCAGTATAAAAACTGGCTGGCACAGATGTAAATCTGTTGTAATGAGGTCAGCGGGGTGCCGCTATTATGTTTGATGCAAGAGTTGGTGTAGAGCAGAAGTTAGCAAGACGTTGCTCATTAGGGAAAGAGAGGGAGAGAAAAAGCAGAAAGAGCGCAAACTTCCAAGAAAGAAAGAAAACAGTAAAAAAAAAAAAAAAAGAAAAGGAAGGGGTGCAAGAGAGGGGGAAATGAGTTAAAAGGAGCAACTACCGTGTCCATGAGGCAGAGGGCAGGGGAGGGCAGGTCAAAGAGTGCACACACATGCATGTAAGCGATGCCTTGACCCGACATGGTCACGCAGGAGGTGAGTCAGTGGCACAGAAGTTGTTAGAAGTCCAGCGGGATCTTGAGCAGGAATGTGTTTGTGCACTTCACCTCGCTGCAGGCCACACCACACCCAACAGCAGGCCAGCCAGCACAGAGAACACATTAAAAAAACAAAAAAAACAGCCATTTGGGCCCCTCCGACTCTTAATTGGATTCAGCAAGCTATGCGGCATGACCGATTTGACCGAACCACCATTACACAACTTACAAATGTCAGACAAGACCACAAAAGATCCCGTACGCCCTCATTATCAGTACAGATCGACAACAAATCATTGTCCTCTGCATCCATTTCAAGCAAAGAAAAGATTTAGTTCAATTTAAGGTTCTCCGTCTGTTGCAGCCTCGGCCTTCCTTTGCTCTTCTGCCAGAGCATTTCTGAAGCCTCTGATTTTCCACTGACAGTAATACAGTAAAAGCACTGGCAAAATATGAGGGCAGATCAACATCTCATTTTGGCGTCCTCTCTCTTTTGTCTGGACATCTCCAAGGGGGTTGGATTAAAACAAAAACATTTTTGTTGGGAGTAGAATTAAACATATAACCCACATGCCAGAAAATACTCCGTAGGTTTTACCAGAACATAAAGTCCAGATCTGCTAATTGTATTGTTATTTAGTTGATTATTTCAAGTATTTTCTGGGAATGGCGTCAACAAAGACCTTATTTTTAAAAAGGTCCACCTGTGTGTTCACAGAACACAATGTGTGGTGGTCCTGTTTTTGTTAATAACGGAATTTTTTTCTAAATGAATAATTTTTTATATAAGAAGCTAAATAATATCCTCCTGAATGATCACAGAAAGTTAGGACTAACAAAAATATTTTTAAACAGCCCCCCCGAGGAGAGCATATGCTGCAGAGTTTCTCTGGCTACTAGAGAAACCTTGGCACAGCTAGCAGCGTGCTACACAGAGTGAGCTCAAAGAACACCACAATGCAGATGTTTTTCCTCCCAGTAAGAAACAGTTTTTATTGTGCCGAAGTTGACGTCATTAAGTGTCTTTGCCAGTCTAAGTATGTGAGTGCTGGACCAACACTGTTCCAACTACCACAGATAAACTCCTGCACAAAGACCCCATGGTGATCTGCACAACGCTTTCATCAGCTGGGACTGGTTGAACTGATGGAGGAAACTAAAACATCGAATTATTTTAATATTACGCTCTTAAAGAAAAAGCTTTATTTATGGTGTTACCTAATAGATGGTTTTGGCAATAAATTAAATGTCAGTTGTGACCTATTTAGTACTGTGTAGCCTATTATTATTTGCCAGAAAGTCTGTACATACGAAATATTATTCAAAGCCCATGGAGGTACTTAAGATTTTAAGGGTCGAGTTTTTTGTTTGTACTTTCTAGTAGGTGCCTGAATTTCTGGTGGCATCAAACTGATGGTTGTAACTGGAAACGACTCATAACTCACAGCATCAAATGCCAAACTAAAATGGAAAAGTGCTTAAGGAACCCTGGTCACAAGTAGACCATCACCAACACTGGCTTAAAGGTATGGTGTCAGTTTTCTGTCAGATGTGGCGAGCGCGAACAAACAAGCTCACGAGCCGAATACGTTATTTCACACGCTATAACTCCTCGAGGACAATTCAACAACCGAGAGTTGTACAAGCAGCTGCCAGCGTGAAACTAAACCCAGGGAGAGGCGAAGAACTGCACACACACAAAGCAGCCACCACTCGCATATGACAAGCCCCTTTTAACATATTATCAGTAGCGGTAATATCACTTGTAGATATCAACAATTGCTTTTTGACTACTTAGAATTCTAAACCAACATTTACACAATTTGATTTCGACAAGTAACAAATTCAAGTATCAACAGTTCATTTCTCAGTAGTCAAAATGTTAATTTTTGATATCAACAATTCATTTCTTACTAGTGAGAATATCTGCAACTTAATTACAACTAGTCAACTTTTACCATTGATTTCAATTCAAACTAAATTACACACACACACATAATTACATTTTGATGTGTTATAATTCCAAGTCAACATATCCACTGTGTGATTTTGTATGGCAAGCCCTTTTAACATTGAATCAGTATAGGGCTGACTAATAGCGATTTAGTTTTCACTAGTAGAAATTACATTTCAACATGTCAAACAATTTTGACATGTTACAAATATATTTTCACATGTAGAAATTACATTTGAACTAGTCAAAACTGATTTATAGGTATGTTTTATTTAAATTATAGATATCAGCAATTCATTTTTAACTAGTAAGAATAACAATTACAGATATCTAACTTAATTTTGAGATGTCGAAAAAGGATTGTGACTAGTGGAAATGTAATTTCCCATTTCAGATATCAACTATCTATTTATAATTAAATCAGTTTTGACCAGTGAAAATATATTTGTAAC
Organism: Nannoperca australis; assembly: GCA_036023655.1. Classification (NCBI taxonomy): domain Eukaryota; kingdom Metazoa; phylum Chordata; class Actinopteri; order Centrarchiformes; family Percichthyidae; genus Nannoperca; species Nannoperca australis. Next base: position 51,106 of record JAVQJD010055964.1, read on the forward strand.
ATGTCAGAATTGTTTTACAGATACATTTATTTCCGCTAGTTAAAACTAAATCGCTACTAGTCAGCCCTACTGATTAAATGTTAAAGAGTTTGTGCGCTGGAGGGCAGCCACGTTCTCGCAGGTTTTCTCTGTTCGCGCGAATTAAACAGATTTTTGACAATTTGGGGCGGAAACCAAGGGAGGCCGTGGCCCCCTTATGATTGGTCACCATGACGCGATGCCACACGTGACCTCGTTTAAATGACAGCTCCTGTTCTGTACTTAACAACAGGAAGACTCTGCTGTTAACTATCAACGTAGACTATGGCGTTACCGATCGAAACGTGACAAGTATTATGTGTTAATATAATTATAAGTTCAGTAAAAGGGTGCCATGGTAATTGGAAGAAACAAGTTTTTACAGCAGGAATGTTTTGAACACCGACCTCAATTTCGGTCTCAGTGTACCTGTGGAGCGGCCTACGACCTGCACCCACCACCGGGAGCTGATTACGTTTGTTTATATGCTATATATTGTTAAAGAAATGCAATTTACTATTTTACTAGATAAAAATGCAACAGCCAGCGTGGAACACGAGGCCGTGGATCCACCAGATGTGCCCATCTTCCGGAGAGATGTTGGGACCCAAGGGTAGGACTGCACACCTGGTGACCACAGCTACAGTTCAGCCTTTGGCCGCACGGCTGACAACACACTCTGCGTAAGGGGACACCACAGTGGTTTTAGGAGCTGAGAAGGAGCTAGATTAAGCAGGTTTCTAACAGTTGATGTTCTCAGATTTGCCCAGTTTAGTGTGGATGTAGTTTGAGTGGAATCTGGACTTTTGTTATTTTGTACCCTTTATGTTTGCATTTGCAAAGCCCTTGGAGACCTGCTTGAGTTTAAAGAACTAGAAAATGATGAACTCTATAGTAGGGCCGTTATGCTCCTTGGGGCTATTTTACTGTGAAATATTGATTTAAGCTGCGGGTGAAAGAGAGAAGGGAGAGATATGAGACAGCCTGGGCATCAGGAAAATATAGTCTCAGGCTGAAAGTAGACAGAATGATCCTCTACGGATGTTATACACCCTGTTACTCCACCAGTGACTTTGTTCAATACTCGGTACAGTCTGTCAATCAAAACACAGACTATAGCTTGTATTCACGGACTTACATGGTCTTCTTAAATCACCCTGCCCCAAAATAAAAAACAGGTAAGTTCAAGTTAGTTTGATCCAGTCAGCGGGCAAGTTTACAATTAAACTGTCCCAGCATGGTCACACAAAAGTCCCGTAGAAAAGGACCTCGACTACCTTGACCTGTACCGCGGCTCATATACCAGGTGTAATATACTACAGACCGCCTAATGACGGCGTTAAATAATTACATAACATGTATGAAAAGACATTAACCTGTTTTTAGGACTGTATCAGCAAGACACCGGTCCCATTTCCGTCCGTGCTCGTCTGCCATGTTTTCAGGAAGCTCTGTGAAATATCGCGAGAAAATATAAAGTCGCGTGAACTCAACCTAACGTCACCGGACTCGTTCATTCACTGTTTTCAGATTGTTAATGACAGGCCTTCATACACCGTGTATGTATCATAAATATGTATAGGTATGACAACCATTATTTTCGTTTTTTTATTCCCATCCTGAAATAACATTTACAAGTGAACATCATTTTTGTTATTTTATTAATTGAATCATGCAACATGGTATATGAAGACGTACAACTTTATTTGTTAGAGTCTATTCTGCATCTTCCTGTTTAGAAAGCTGCATATTCACACACTTAATAGAATGTATAGCCTTTGTATTGCCACCATAAATATATGATCACTTCACTGTGACTTTGTTGTAAAGAGTAAATTAATGAGATTACTTTTCTTGCTGTAATTTTTGTAGACTATTTAATATAGCTGATCTGACTTTATCTGATCAAATATCAGATGTTACTACTTCTTGATCGTTTGCACTGCTGGTTGAAGTGACCCCCATCTGCATAGTATATGCACAGGAAATGATGCATGCATTCAGTGCTGCAACATCTTCATCTGCTACTGAACAGAAAACTGTTCCCATGTAAGGCTATACAGGCAGTAATAATATTTTTGAGAATATCTGCCACTAGATTAACTTTCTTTCTTACAACATGTTTTCGCTGGAAGACAATATAGATGTGACATACTTTGAGAAAGAAAATGAGCCAAAACATGTCTAGTTTGTGCAAACACTTTTGGGGATTGTAACTGTATTTCTGCTCCTCTCGCGAAATTCCAGCAGACTAGAAGGCTGGAAGTCAAAGTGCTGTTTCCCTCACACAGTCTATAATGTACAGATGTTGGTGAGGTTTACAGGCAAGTTTCCCATTTACAAACAATCCAGGACACACATGCAGCTTCAGGGCAGAAAGCACATTTGTACAATGTCATAATAGCTTTGACAGAAATGAATGTGAAATATTTATAAATAATAATAAATAAATACATGGAAGTACACTTGGATGGGTTACTTGCCAATGCTTTTTTATGACACACCTCAATAGTTAACCCCTGAGATACGGCAGTCACAGTAACAATATGAACCTGGAAGTGGGGGGGGGGTACTTTATAGTCAGTGAGGTTTCATTCAGTTATCAAAAATAACCACAATGAACCACCAGTCACCACAGGTGTCGCCCGATCCACCAGAACTCCCCATTTACCACAAATGATCATCAATACACATAACTATTTGTTAAACATCGACTACATCATCACACCTACATGTATTCTTACATCAGCCATGTATCCCTATAATGTCAATAAGAGAAAATTCATATACCATTCAAATAAATGAAACCGCATAAAAGAAACCTGAGGCAGTGTTGAGAATACAAGCATATAGTTATAGACAACGCCAGTATTAAATAAATAAAAAAGAAATAAAAGAAATAATAGTGACCCAATAACATTTACGGGTGAATAGGCTATTATGTTTAGTGATACCGTTACTGATATTTTTTTAATGATTTTTTAAAAAATAATTTAATTATTATGATCATTTTTAATTTATATGATAATTACACTTACAGATGATATGTTAGAAGGTATGTATGTATAAGTATGTAAGTATAAAACGATAAAGAAATAAAGGTGGAAAATAGTAAATATTAATACTAATAATAATAATAATAATAAATATCTTACTTTCATTTGCTTGATTCATGACAGTTAAAACATTTAATAAAAGGAGCAGGAGGCACTGAAAACACAACATGTACAACAGTTTCTAGTTATCGTTGGTGAAGCGTAGATTTTATTGTATTTTTTTATAGCTGTAGCAGTGTATACATCTACTTCCCTCTCTGACTGCATATTTACTGCACCACTCCTCTCTTTCCATACTTGGCAATGCCTTTCTTGCTCCTTCGCTATTGGCTGCTGCAGAGAAAGCCCGGAGTGACCCGGACATGCAACCGGGGCCTGTTTTTTGACTGCAGCCTCCTTCCTGTAGCCCGGTTGAGGAAGTGAATTTCGCTGACAGGGCTGGGTTCAGTGAGGGAGAGGCGAACAAAACATCTTAACTAAGAAAAAAAACAACAAGAGACGAGAGGTGCGACTTGTTAAACCACAGTCAAGCTAAAGCGTACAGCCATCGGTGAAATCGTGCTCCCCTGCCCCGCTGAGACCGCCGCAGACATGGTAAGGGCCGCGGTAGAGCTGAAGGGAGAGATGGGAACGGGGTAAAATGCTTTTGGTGGGGCTGCTGCAAACTAAGCATTCACGGCTAGTGGTGCTAAGCTAGGCTAATGCTAGCTGGGGGAGGTGGGTGGTAACCTGAGAGCAGCAGCAGCAGCAGCAGCAGCAGGGGATCCAAGTGTATAAATCACCGATGCATATCTAACTTGCAGTGTTTGCAAAACTTCTGCGTACCGGATACAAAAGAATTAGCTTTGTGGCTAAGCTAGCAGCTGTTTCTTCCAGCTAGCAGCTAGCTGTTAGCCAAGCTGGATGCCCCGTAGGCACAAAGTTGGGACAGGATGTTTTGGATTTGACACCAGTTCGTGAATAGTATTAGTGAGGAGTCCTAATATAAGGAGCACACACACACACACACATACAGTCTTCCCAGGCGTGTACTACACGCGCACACACAGGCTAAAATAGTCAAGCGCCCGGCTGCCTGTAGCTAAAATAAGACTGCTTGCTCCTCCTATTCCTAACCATGACAAGCTGTCAGCCTCCCCTGTTAAGTTTCCCCTGCCCTGTGAGTTTGATCACGACTTTGTTTTCTCTGGGAAATGTTAAGCTCCGGAAACCCCTACATATCGTACCAGCACTTATTGTTTACATTGAGCTTGTTTTTGAACAATTTCCCAACCTTTCAGTTTATATGGCAGTAACACCAATGTAATTGCTCACGTATTTATGCTAAACAAAAACCAACATTTGACTTGAACTACTCTAGCATAATTGAGCACCATCTTGTGATTTCACACTGTTGTTTTGTAGTGCTTCCACATCTCCTAAATTGGCTTGTGCCAGAGTTGGGGAAGAGCAGCTGGTTTTCCTCTGCAGTCGCCCACTCCCCTCGGCCTCACCTCATCCATCCTGTTCTCTCCCCTGACCCCTGGGGTTGTTGGTCTGAGTTAGTGTTTACAGAGAGACGGGAGCACTGGTAAACACAGTGTCAAGGAGCGCAGGTGTCTGATGGAGCAGACTGATTCATCCGCTGAGAGATATTTTAAAACGGACAGAAAGCAACTTGGAGGGAGAGGAAATAGCACGGGGAGAAACTGCCTAGAAACTTCTGTTATGTTCGGGGTCAACCTTAAGGACAATGTTTATGGAAAGAGGGTTCTCTACTTTATAACATGACATTGTTTTTTGACCAAGTAGCAGCTGCATGAGTATACTCTGTTAGGTTTATGCACTTAAGAGGAGTTGCTTCAAAGATAAGCGAAGGGTTTTGTTGACATCTAAAAGGGAGGTGAATGAAACAATGTGGCAGTGCAAAAAACTTGCTATTATGCTGTAGGTGATTTTGATATAGACACAAGCAATTCAAAATGATTTCCAATGCAAATGCATCCTTTTCCCTATTGGTTTTGGAAAAGCACTGCAAATAGTTTTGTCCTATTTCTACATCAAGTTCAGGTACTGTTAACATTTTGTAAGTAACGCAGTCGTGATGATGAAATATGTTTAGACTGGTGTCTCAGTAGCACCCAGGACAATGTGAGGCGACTTTGATGGCACTGTCTCAGATGAAAATGTCCGTGATTTATCCAGTTACAGCCAGAGTGAGCTAAGAAACTGGTTTTGTCCCTCTACTATTACACCTACCTATATCTTTCCACACATTCCCCAGAGTTTCATGTTGTGGCTGGTCTGTCTTCCCCCTGCTCACTATATATCCTGCTGTTCAATGCGTATTTGAGGGAGGGAAACCCCTGGGGGAAGCCTATGCTATATAGTCCTGTCTGTTCTGTGTCGTCTACAGCTGTCATTATGAATACATTTTTAATTGACTTGCCTGCCTATAAAAAAGTTAGATATTTTACATTTCATTTATCCTAAAATTGTCGCACAACAACGAGAGCGTCGCAGTTAAAGGGCAGACTGTATTTGTAAGGAATGCCCCATACTGGATACAACAAACAGGAATGTTTACAGAAAGCCTGGGGCTGTTTTTACAACAGTTAAAAACAGTTTTTACAAGAAAAGTAGAAAAGTCAAAAAAGCCCAATCAGACATGACCAGGTGTGAGACTCAACACTGCACTGCAGGTCAGGCCCCAGGCTGAGGTTAGTTTGATAATCACCAATTGGAAACATTGTACTAATTTCCTGTGAGAAACCCTGAATTTCATACCTTCCAAGCAGCCATTTGTTCAATTAATTGATCGTGTTATGGATCTTTTAGCTTCAAACTTGCTTACTCTTCAAACACAATTGACTGTGATGAGTGGGAAGACGGTGAGGGATTGTGAGCCCTTGTCACTGCAATACTGACACCTACTGGTTGGTCTGTGTGGAAGGGGATTCGATCAGAGATTTTGGATATGAAGCATGATAACATATAGTATACGGCAAGAAAACAAAACACCACATGTTCCATTGCGCATCTTTTACAGAGCTTCTCATGGTTGATTCCAAATGTAAAAAGCCCTTTACTGACTCTACATGTAAAACCTGTCCAAAGATAAAATCAATGCCTCAATCATAGTTCAGGCACCTGACATTTACCTGTTTGTTGTTCACGGCAGTACAACTCATCCTTGTTTAAAAGTGCCACACTGCCTGCTGCTGTCTGTTGATTGGCTGATTCAACGTCATGTCTGCTGCTTAATAACCCTAAACCTGTGCTCCGTTTAAGTGCTTTTCCCCACTCTTGCCCCTACATGACACGCCGCGTCACAAAGCCACAACCAAATGAAGCGCATCCTTGATCGATCAGCTGAACGACAATATCTGCATTGTTCTTTTTTGCTCTACAAATTCTCACACGACACATCATGTGAGTGCTGTTCAGTCTACTGAGCTGGAAATGTTGTGTCTGTGATCTCACAGTTTGCCTGCAAGGGTATGAATATTTCCTGTGCAGCATCTCCTCTCATACAGAATGTGGCAGGCCTTCATCCCTGTGCTGTTTTGGAGACGTGAAGGAGCACGCCAAGAGTCCTGATCCAAAACTGACGTATATTTTCCTACATTATACAGCTGCACAGCTTTAAAACTAATGAGCTAATTCAGGTTTGAAAGTTATGCTTTCTAAATAATTGTTTATTAGAATAGAGTTTTCTTTAAAGGATATGTACATTTTTCAGCTTTCAGCAAGTGCTTGCTGTAATTATTCCTCCTGTTCACACTGAGCATTAAGAGATACCTTCTTGGTGGGCTTTCAGTGGGGTACAAGATACACTCCTCATTCTATGTAAGAATATATTTCTATTATTTGAAGATAATGTAAATCTTCAGCAGTCTGACTTAATCAATCACGTGGGTATCTTCCAAAGTTAGTCTTCTTTTACTACAAAAGTTTGCGTGTTCCAGGACAGTGTTTACTTGTTGAGCTACAATAGAAGGATAGTAACACAAAGGAAATATTCTACTAAAAAGACTCTGGAAGACAACCACTTATTTGACTTACAGGCTGCTAAATCCTCATATTAATGAAAAAAAGACCTCAGGAATCCCGTGGAGACCCTGCTCTAATGTTTTGTGTCCATGGGTAGAGAAGTGTCAGTGCAGAGCTGTTGACTGGATTACAACAAACTCTCTCTTAAACTCTGTCTCTCAGCATGAAATTAGAATCCACTTAAATATGAATACACGTTGTTATTATGATGAAAAGGTTAATATTGTTTTCTGGCATAATTACAGCACAAAGTATTATTAATTATATAATCAGTATTTGACATCAGGTGATATGAGTATAGCTCTGTACACTTATAACAACATTTAAGTGTTACAAATCACTTTACTCACAAAGTTTTTGTCATCTGCGATTAAGAGTTAACCGTTTCTATAAATGTCCTTTTTAATGTTGTGTGGTTAATTATCTCTTTGTCCCTATTGTTCTAATTTCAAAATGGCAACATTATATCAGTTATGTTGCCTCACACATTGCCTGTTGTTATTTGGTCCAAAAATGTTGTCAGAACAGTGTTATAGTTGTCTGAAACGTGATAAGATGATGTCGTCACTGAGTTTGTTTTAACTTTACGAGTAAATGTGTGAATTAACAAAAAATGTGTGGATAATATTTGCAGCTAAAGTAAAAACATTTCAACAATGCTGAATCGTGTTTTTGAGACCAACTCAGACTTTGCAAATTGCAACACAACTGACCACACTTTAAGTAACATGTTATATGTGATATAACCATTTTAGACTGGAGCAAAGCTGCTGTGTTGTGAAGCTCTGAACTGACGTCTAACATCTGATAGCACAGTGTAAACAGTTTGTTCTCTGCTGGTCTTGTGTGTGTTTCAGAATGACCAGCAGCTGGACTGTGCCCTGGACCTGATGAGGCGTCTGCCTCCTCAGCAGATCGAGAAGAACCTCAGTGACCTCATTGACCTGGTGAGTTACTGTCTTTGCTTTATGCTGCCTGATCTCCTGACAGGTGAAACACACGCAGGGCGTGGCCGATATGTGTCCTATATGTCCCCTCCAGACATGTTTGAAGAAATATAAAAACACTCTGTTTTGAATAATCATTTATGTCGGATGTTGCTTTCATACAAAACAATGACTTTTAAGAGAAATGAAAAAAACTTGAAATTAATATTAATTTTAATATATATAATATTTTCTTTCAAAAATCCAGAATCTATGAATATGCATTATTGATCATTTCAGAAATTTAACTATTAGACAAACTTTTCCAAACTGTCATAAAAAACATGCTCATTTTGATTTAAGGTGAGCTCAGAATTCCAAGTTTTCATGTAGTTTTAACAAACGAAATATGTTGGGAAGACGCTTCTTAAAAAGGTTAGCTCCGCATGGATCGGTAACACCTTTTTGAGTGGAGGATTTTAATCTCATGAAAATAAAATCCCCCAAAAACTTTTTTTTTTCCCTCAAAAATCCCCTGAGATACGATCTAACCAGTTTCCGGTCTTATTGATGACTCGGTAGTCTAGTATCAACTGTCGATTGGAAATGCTCACATTAAAGCTCCTGTGCTCACATTGATATATAGTTTTCATATATTGGTTGAGTCTCAAAATGTACCTAGAAAATATTTTAGTATTTCTTCAAAATCTTCAGTAAACATCTTAAAGTGCTTCCTGTAAGGGAATCATTTGTTTTCTGTTACAGAAGACTTCTTATTTTGAAATTATTAGACCTGCTCTGTGGATTTTCTCGGAGCAGTGTCCGATGACTCAGGCAAATTAAGCCAAATCGGACACAAATCAAATCACACTTTTATCAGTGTTTCCATGGCACCTTGTTTTGTGGGCATATGCGTTCCTTTCTGGTCAGACCCCCACCTGCTCACCTTCCTCTACTCTCACCTTTAACTTCTCTCCCCCCCACCCGGGAATCAGCTCTCTCCTCGCCCAGTTCACTGTGTCTAGTTATTAGTGATTATTATCGCAGCTGTCCATCACCTCCAGGCACTTTTTGGCTCCACCAACTCTGCCCAAACTCTTCCTGGCAATTGAGAGTCACCTGAAATCACCTCTTTTCTTTCCTGGAGGTCCCGCATCTCTCTCGTCTCCTCCTCTCTGCTCTCCATTTTCTCCCCAACCACACTCTTACCACTTGGTTTTGTGTATCCCCCCCTTCCCTTGTCTCACCCAGTCTGGGCTGCCAGGTGTCTGTGAGTGTGTGTTCAGGGGTGTAGGGGCTTTTTTAGGAAAACAGGGCCTCCTTTGTGTCTATGCTCTGATGTGGGAGGACATGGGGGGCATATCAGTGAGAAGTACCTCTAGATATTATGTTTCCCGTTGATATCCAGCTCCACTCTGTACCCTCTGCTTACTGAGTGTTAAAGACATTTATATTCATTTTGATATGATCAGACCATTTCAGTGTCAGCTGAGTCCGACAAATTTAGCAAAATCAGACTCAAATCATACTTTTTCCAGTGTTTCCATGGCACCTTATGTGGATATATGGGTTCATTTCCCCCCTCCTGCTCACCTTCGTTTTTGGGTACTTCCTCCTTGTACCTCTAGATATTATTTATCCCATTGATATTTAATTCCAGCTCCACTCACTAACCTCTGCTCATTGAGTGAAGCTGAAGAGCTGAGACTATCAAATACAAGGCTACTTTAGTTTTTTCTATCTAACCTGTTCCTCCACAGCCCTGCAAGTTTCTTTGTTTTTTTTAAGTTGGCATCTGTTACATGACGTCTGAATTGACAAAAGTGGCTTTATCTCGCGCCTCTTGCTTACTCTCAAAACAGAAGGAACACTTTAAATCGGGCGTCCAAAGGAATTTCGATGTTACAAATGTTCACAGCACAGATATTTGGATATGCTAATCCGTAGAAAACGATTGCGTTCATGTATTGAGCTTTTTCTCCCCGTGTTTGCGTCCAGGTGCCCAGTCTGTGTGAGGACCTCCTCTCCTCTGTGGACCAGCCACTGAAGATTGCCCGGGACAAAGTGGTGGGAAAAGACTATCTGCTCTGTGATTACAACCGTGATGGCGACTCCTACAGGTCCAGTTCATAACTGCACTTCACTCATGGGCAATTAACATGAACTACGTTAAAATATAAATATATACATAAAATATCCACTTTCACTTAAATATAGAAACACACATTTTTTGGTAAGTCATAAGCGTTTATAGTTGAGGTGTTGGGCTACTCTACTCGAGACTAGGTCTTTTAATAGATGTTTTTCCCGGCGACAACATAATTCCAACCACAGTTTGGAAGAATAAGCCCAAGTGGACTTGGTTTCAAAGCTGCATTCCAAGTGGCCTTAAAATGGCAATAATTTCATTTATTGCAATTATTTCTGAGACAATATATCGTCCAACAAAAGTAGTTATCGTGACCGGTCTAGTCATGTCTGAATGAAGCCGTAAGGAACAATAATGTAAACGAAACCCATATCTGCACGACAAACGCAATCACTTCAGCAGATCGATGAAACAAGCAATGTTATTTAATGTCTGAAAAGAGCAGATGTTAGAGACAAAACCAAAGATGGTATAAAACCGAGAAATGTTGCTGTTAAAAAAGGTTACCAGACAGAACAGAGGGTCACACAAGTGGGTTATTTCTATACATTTAGACACATCAACATTGAATTCTGTCGTCCTCTTTAACACATCAGATCCCCGTGGAGTAACAAGTACGAACCTCCCATTGAAGACGGCGCGATGCCTTCAGCTCGCCTGAGGAAACTCGAGGTCGAAGCCAATAATGCCTTCGACCAGTACAGAGACCTGTGAGTGCCAGCCAAGCAATCTCAGCCAGAGTTTTTAATAAAAGGTGTCGCCCTCTTGTGACCTCTCATATCTCTGTTTTTTTAGGTACTTTGAGGGTGGCGTGTCCTCCGTGTACCTCTGGGACTTGGATCATGGCTTCGCTGGAGTTATTCTCATCAAGAAGGCCGGGGATGGATCCAAGAAGATCAAAGGGTGCTGGGACTCCATCCATGTGGTGGAGGTGCAGGTGAGAATCAGCTGAGTTGACATTTGCTGTTGCCGAGTCTTTTGGGTTTGGTTTTCGTATCTTGGCTTTTACATCTTGACAACAGAACAATGTTGATTCCAAAAGTAAAACAAAAAAAAACTGTGTTTATTTGACTTTTTTAACCTTTATTTAACCATTTGTTCTTGTATAGAACAATAACATAGGACCCCAGAGGCAGATATGAAGGCAGTGTTTCCGAACCTTTGTCTTTATAAATTATTCCTATGCCTGGGTGCACAGTACGACTTTTGCCAAGTTCAGAGCAGACTCACATACTGTCAACCATCCTAAATCTTTAGACAGCGATACGGTGTAAAACGTTCCAGTATACTTTGGCGTATTGTCTCACCGCTTGTTGTGCCTCCTGTGCGAGCAGGAGAAGTCCAGCGGCCGTACTGCTCACTATAAACTCACCTCCACTGTCATGCTGTGGCTCCAGACAACCAAGACTGGCTCCGGTACCATGAACCTGGGCGGCAGCCTTACAAGACAGGTACAGCGTTGAGCTAACCGCCAAACCTCTGCAAATGCGTCCAGTCTTTCTGAAGTCTTCCGTGAACTCAGTGTGTTTCATCTTTTCACAGATGGAAAAAGATGAGACAGTTGGAGAGTCCTCACCCCACATCGCCAACATCGGCCGCCTTGTCGAAGTCAGTATGACCGCCAATGTCCTGCTCGCTGAACCTCTGTAACTGTTTACCTAAAGCAGTGATCCGCCTCATCTGCAGTAAAATGACTGCGAGTTAGTGTTTCTAAAAAACATATTTCATTGGGCTTTAAAAGTATTGTTATATACAGACTAATATTTGTGTTGTGCGCTAGCAACGCCATTAGCAGCTGAAAACCGCACAGGCCAGTCAGTGTGGTTTTAGTGTTTTACAGGTGAAAATACGTCTAGCCATCTATTAAAAATGGGCTTATGTTTGTTACATTTTACCTTTTTATTTTCTTAATATTTTGATTTCAACATGCAACAAGTAAAATCCTTTACAAACACTAGTGTCATTGCGCAGGTTTACACCACAGAATCGGCAGCTTGTTTAAGTCTACCTTCAATCCAGAGCACTCATACTGCGACTTGACATAGTACAATGATAGTGACAAATATCTCTCACCACATTCACATTGGCCGGCCGGTGTCATTGTGCATCATGTTCAACACACTTCCTAATCTGATCAATAAAAGCAACTGCCTTAGAATATAGTCGACGATCCATGGAAACGAGGGGCAGGATCGTGCTAAAAGTTAACAATGTCTTCATTGTCATTCCAGGATATGGAGAACAAGATTCGCTCCACACTGAATGAAATCTACTTTGGCAAGACCAAGGACATCGTCAACGGCTTAAGGTAACGCTACATGAGTTGTTTGGATGACCTGGCTCACCCTCTCTCCTTTTTACAGCACTTCCAGTCAGCAGGGTCTTCCGAACCTCTGTTTTTCTAACTGTACCCGTCTATTTGCTTACTTCTTTTGTCAATTTCTGATATTTTATTTTACCTCTGTTTTATTATTTCCATTTGCATTTCTTTCTGTATTCGCTTTGCCTCCTGTCCCTCTCTTCAACCCACCGATCTTGTGTTTTTATTGCCTTTCATCCCACTCTTCCGCTGCCATCCTTCTCACTGTCTTCTTCCTCCCGTCAACCCCTCTGTCACCTCTCCTCTGTGCTCCAGATCTATTGAGTCTTTGCCTGATAACCAAAAGTACCGGCAGCTCCAGAAGGAGCTGTCGCAGGTGCTCACCCAGCGTCAGATCTTCATTGACTAGGGTCAGAGGTACAACCTGCAACCTGGCATGGAGAAGTGTGCGTGTGTGTGTACGTTTGCGTGTGTCGTATGTAGAAAATGTTGCTTCTTCCTTGCTGCTCCGTCCATGGTGCTCCTCTTTGGTGCTCCCTCTCAGACGTCACACGATACTTAAAGCGAGGACGCAGGCAAAGTTCAAATAATGAGCAGAGACACTTTAAAAAATATATAAAATTGAATACAATATTTTATTATTTTAACTTGGCATTAAAAGTACATTATTCTTTCATAATCTAAAATAGTTCTTGATAACCTGCAACATACGTCTCCATTATATTACATTTTTAATCCGCTGGTGCAGAGACCCCTTATTTAAAACATGTTTAATATAATAAACAATATAGTCTGAGTTTTGGGTCTGATACAAATATTGAAATTTGATACGGGTCCCTGTAAATTGGGTTGCTATAGAATATGTACTGAGCATTTTTCAGTTGAAAAATAAAGGAAATCAATTTAAACCTGTGATTTCTTTTTTTTATGAGATTTAGTGATGCTCCTTTTTTTTTTTCTTCTTTATCACGAGTCAATAAGTTTCTCCTTTATCTTACAAATCACAAGATTCAGGTAATTAATGTCACACCATCTGACAAATCTGTCTACCTCATCTCTGTAGGTCTAGTGTCCTACATTTCCTCGTGTGTCTTGGGATGATGTTGATGTACATAATTAAGACATGGCTAATGCTCACATTTTGGGGCACTTTGTGTAGCACAGTTATTTGCTGATGTAGACCCAGATGTTCTCTACAAAAAGCCAATGCTGGAAGTAAAGTAGGAAAAGGTGAAAATCAGAAGTGCTTGTTGAGGTTCAGGCTCACAGGTGTGTGTGTGTGCGTGCGTGCGTGCGTGCGTGCGCGCTACATGAAGATATTCGCATGCTCCTCAGAGTGTTGAAGATCGAGCAGCTGTGTAGGCACGTCATGCAGGTCTTGTTTACCGTGACGGAGCTACACACTAACCACGTCAGAGTATTCACCGCCCCTGATGTTTTGCAGTTTGTTGCCCTAATAAGGTTTTCTGAAATGGTGTGTTTATTCCGGGCGTAGCACTTTGTCCTGTCGGAGGAAAACACGTTTGTAGAAATGTGTTTGAAAGCAAATAACACAAAAATGTGTTAGCATTGTCCGGTTTAACAGGATTATATTATAGTACGATTTTTAGATTTGCTCCTCAAATTCTCAGCCCAGAATAACTTCATAGTTCAACAAAGTGCAAAACGTAAAGGGCGGGGAACACTGCTAAAGCAGGTAAAACACATGATTCAGCTGCATGACAACCAATAACTGTTTAATTTGCCTGACATTAATGGGTGCAGTGTTTTTACATTTTGTGTTTTTACATATGCATATTTCTCCCCACATTAGACGGAGATTTGAAGTGTGTCTGCAAAACTAATACTCCTGAAGAGATTCAGTTTACAGAATGTGTTTCTGTCTCACTGGAGAAACTTTCCCCGCCTCTCTCTCTCTCTCCACGTTTGATCATGCACACACTGATTGTCTCTTTGTGTCTCTCCCCCCCCTCCCCACAGGAGTGTTCAGACTCTGGCTGACAAGTCAAAGCAGGAGGCTCTGAGGGTCGACCTGATGGATGCACTCAAACGCAAGCAAAACAGCTAGAGATGCTACTGTTTTTTGTTTTTCTTCTTCTCTCTCTCACTCTCTCCGCCTCATCTCTGCCATCTTTTCTCTGTTTCTTTACGTCTCTCCCTCCACGCCTGTTTCAGTGCTGCACTCTTGTTTATTTGTGGAAAAACAAAAAAGGAGAAAATGCTTAGCTTTTTATTTGTTTTTGTTTTTTGTTTCGTTTTCTGTCGGGTTTCGTTTTCATGCACCTCATCTGCCATGAAGCCATTCACTCCCTCTGTCTCTCTTCAACCCTCTCTTATCGCTCTCTCTCTCTTCTTTCCCATGTTATGAATATAATGATAGTATTACCACGGTTAATGATAATCTTACAGTGTGAGGGTCATTGTAGTAATAATCCCTGGTGTTCTCACAGCTGTTCAGTCAGTTTCAAACGAGCGATTTCTTGGCCCCGCTCTTCCTCCGTGACGATAAAACGGACACAGACTGTACTGTAGGTGGTGTAAGCTCGACGGGGCTGTCATTATTATGGACATCAAATTTATTTCTTGCACCTATTTTTGTCTACTACACCCCCCTGATATATTTGTATAAAATGATTACTGTCCGTGTATAACTGTCACTATTCTGGGGCGATGTAAACGGTGTGAACACAAGGGCGGCCTTCGGTTTGTGTCAGAAGGTTTTTACTCTTTTATTCCACTCTGTCCACGTGCACGTGAGCCTGTGTGGGAGCATGGGGTTCTGCAGCGAGTGGAAACGTACACTTATAAAAACATGGGAATGGACTGTTATAATCACTGGGTGATTACACCCGCATCGTCAACCCAACCCCCTGCACTGTGTATAACATGACCGTTTGCCTCCCCTCTGTTCTGCTTATTCAGCCTTTCTCTGTCCTCGCCTACTGTCTTTGTTGGGGGTCACAGTTTTGTCTTTGTGTCTCAGTGGAAACCTTTGACCGTTTCCATTTTGGAGGGGAATCTTTTGTTGTATTTTTGTTTTGTTTTTATTTTGTAAAGCTTATGATTCATATTGTATTAGAGCCTCCAGCAACAATAAAAACAGTAAAAAGCTACTCTTGCTCTTGTTTTATTTATATATATTATTTTATATATATATAATGTAGTTATACGCAGCTATACGTGTTTATTCCTATACCTCCCCATGTCGCCTATAAGTGCGGACTGGAGTAAACCGATAAAGAATGACAATATATGAAAAGTTATAATTGATAATACATTCATTAAATTGTGTACACGTTGAATGCTACTGCAGGGGGAGTTAAAAGTAAAGGACTTTCATAGTAGGTCGCGAGCCAGTTTATGTCTGTGATATCCTGATCGATCCCGGATTTTAGAGACCGGTGGGAGTTTAAACGAGTGTCTTCGGCCGTGTTGGCGGCTGCGTGACGCTGTAACGTTTGCGGTAAGTGCTAATAGTAACGTACAGAGCGACAATGCTAACGTGCTAACGTCTGATTTCCCATTAGTTTAGTGTTAGCACGCAAATGTTACAATTCTTGTTACACTTGAAAAATAAACATTTATTGATTAGTCGTAAACAAACTGGCGAAAATTAAAGTACACAAGTACAATATTGAGGTACTTGTACTTTATTATTTCCTGCTTCAATTCAGTGGGAAATATTGTACTCCACAACATTAATTTGATAACTTAATTATTTAATCAACAAATAAATTATGATTTATAAGCCTTTATTGATCCCTGGGGGGAAATTCACAAACTACCCAGCAGTTTGTAAAGTAATTAAAGTTATCTCCACTTTCACCAGCTTCAACATTAAAGTGATGATCAATAATTAAATCCAATAAAATGACCCACTTTTGTTATAGAGTTCTTATTACAATCAAGTTACTTATATGATATTGACATATTTTTTTCTATATCCTGTGTTGTCTTTACAGATCAAGCCAAATGTCAGCTTCTTATTAAAATAGCAATTTCTCTCATCTTGTACCAAGAATAACATCTTTTAAAATGTGATAATCTAATATCATCTGAACAAGAGAAAACTGTTAAATGATCTTACTCGCCTTCATTACATTTGGATGAGATTAAAGATGACTTCTTTATTGGGAAAAAGGGGAGATGCTATTAAAAGACATCAAAGTGGGCAAAATCATATCTAAAACATTGTATGCATTTAAGCTTTAAAGAACATGACTTTTAGCATAGTTGTATCCAATTAAAATAATCTTTAAATTATGAATGTCTCTCCCACTTTGCTGTGCTTTTCATTTTAGCCACACCACTGTTACTTATTATATATTTTTACCCTCTGGTTTGTTTTTTCTGTCAGAAAGCTTTTTTTTTTAACTCTAAAAGATTCTTCCAAGGTCAAGAAGGAAGTTCAAACCTCAGCTTTTGAGCCAAGATGATCGACAAGTTCTCAAAGTGCCCAGAAAAAAAAAGAAAAATCCAGCATCTATCCATGACAACTGTAAAAACCCATCAGCTAATGAAGATTCAATTCAATTTCAATTCAATTTTATTTATATAGCGCCATATCATAACAAAGTTATCTCAGGGCACTCAATCGCATGGAGCCGGTCGAGACCAACTTCCACACACACAAAGACCCAACGTTCCCACCATGAGCAAGCACTAGGCGACAACGGCAAGGAAAAACTCCCTTTTAACAGGTAGAAACCTCGAGCAGAACCCTACTATAGCCCTACTATAAGCTTTATCAAAGAGGAAAGTCTTAAGCCTGCTCTTGAATGTGAGGAGGGTGTCTGCCTCCCGTAAACAAACTGGAAGCTGGTTCCACATAAGAGGAGCTTGATAG
>JAVQJD010055972.1:0-29028 GCA_036023655.1 Nannoperca australis
TTAAAGTTAAGACTAGTTTAAAGTCATCTTCATTGAAAAGTACAGTGCTTTTCCTTCAAAAATAAGGACATTTCAATGTGACCCCAAACTTTTGAACGGTAGTGTATATATATAAAAAATAAATTCTAGTAATTTTAAATAACTTGGATTAACACAATGTCAGTTAAGTCTTTTCCCACATGAACCAATATTACACCCAGACAGTTTTAGTCTTCAGTTCTATTTGCAGGTGTAGCCTGTAGTTAGTGGTTCATTCACAGCAACAGGCCTCTCTCATTGTGCTCCCTCCACAGTCACCACGTCTCAGCCCCGTGGAATAGCTGACACATGAGTATTACCTCTCACACACTGGGAAGGCTGCGCAGGATGTAGGAATTGCCCCCACGCTGCAGGCTGCGGGGAGATAACGGACGTAGTAATGAATTCCAGATTGCTGACAGGGCAGCGTGGCTGCAGAGTAGATCACCCCGACAACGCCAGGCCCCGGCTCCCCATAAACTGTGTGCCATCAAACACGCAGCAAAGTGCTGTGGCAGCAAAACCCAGTCAACCTAGGAGAGGTAGCTACAGGGAAGAGTGATTCAAGTGCCTCTGCCCTTGCAGCGGCTCACCATTGTTTTTTTCTTTAGTAAGCTGGTTCACATAACCATTATGGTTCTCTCCTACTGTGTCAGCGGCTGTTAAATTCCATTATTCTTTAAAGAAAAAGACTTAAATTGATGTTCATAAAAGTCAACTTAAGGTCAAACGGCCATTGGCCTGAAATCGTTCAATACTTATTTTGTTATGTTGAGGTTATTTTTAGAGCTGGTGCTTGATGCTTGAGGGTGTTCTAATAGTTGATATTAAGTATGGTCTGACCTACAAGTTCTGTCTCTGAGGCCGCAGACTGTTTTTGTAACAGCGCTGGGGCTCGTACAATACTTTTCAACACGGGGCAAGGCTGCCAAGTGTCTGTGAATGGCTTTTGTTCGGGGCTCCAGCGGACCGGCCCGCCAAGCCAGAGCCCTTTTTGTCCAGCAGAAACTGTAGACCCAGTATTCCCTCCTACTTGATGTCAGATTCACTCATAGCTCGCTATCAAAGACCTTTTACAGTAACAGACACCACAATTTGTCTGTACAGATAACATTCTGTGTTTATGCCTCTGCTTAACATGTTTGACAGAGTTTGTGGGTGAGACCAACTGTACCTGTTGCATCTATCGTGATGTGATCATTGGCTAATCTGTGAAAGTGAATCAGTATGAACCTACAGTACATAGAGTAACTGTGGAGTGCATTGCTGTCGAGAACCTACATGAAATGGCTTTTATATTTTTAAAGAGATTTCTCGCCAGGCCCCTTACAAGGCTCTCTGTAACTTGAAGGCCCTGCATGTGCTTTTAGACTCATGTCTTTCCAGACTTTTAAATTAAGTCTGGCAAGACATGAGTGAAGCTCAAGTTGAGTGTTGGCAAGGAGTGCTACTCTTTATACTGTAGATAAGAAAGATGAAAACAATATCCTGACACTGCACCTTTTTCTAAAGGTTTGCAAACATGAATTATTGCTGTCATGCCTTAAGAGAGAAATTCAAACCACACTGTCAAAGCACAAACATCTGGAGAACTGTTCTCTACGCATTTTTAGACATTGTGTAAACATCTACCTTTCAGCGTGTGGAGCACTCTGTTAAGGTCATAACGGGATACTATAGAGATTCTCATGTGTTATTTTGAACATGATAACATGGGTCTCATCAATCAGCAGTGTCATTTTGGTGCTTTGTTGCATCTTTCCCAGCTCTAAAGCATCGACGAGTAACTTGTCATGACTCTTGTTATTGTGAAGGAATACATTTGTGGTTCTTAAAGTACGTATTGTATTTATTTTTTTTCAGTACTGAGACTGCCAGGTCAGACCTGAAGCAGCTCCCACTTCTGCCCACCAGAGTATTGAGGGAGCACCCATCTTTAAATTACTGGTAAGTTATCTGATCTGTTTAGCTTTCTGAAAACAAACCACAAGATGCACAAGGGTTGGGGCAGGGGGGGCTCACTGTTTTGGGGATCACACACAGTCCTATGGTTCAACGAATACCACAGCCCCTACTCCACAATTGAGAGGCGATGTCCCTCCCTTTTCATATTCAAAGAATATGTATGGTAGTCAATGGTCTTTTTTTTTCTTCCTGTTTGAACTGTGCTATGAATTACACATATGATGTTTATTAATGTAAAAGTATTTTGCAAGTAAAGAAAGTTCAGTTTGTTATAATGATGGTAAAGTACCGTTGAGTTTTGTGTGAAATCTCAGCTGGAAATGAAAAAAACGAGCAAGAGCCTTTGCTAGTGTGACTGCATCCTGGTGCAAAACACACATGCGTCGTAGCTTCAGTGGCTCTTTTTAGCTTGTGGAGAGAGAAGGTTATGACATCACTTGCGTGTCCTTTTGGTGTGTAATCGTTTCTAATTATGTATTTTCACAGTTTTGCAACTTTTCTTGACTTGCAGAATTATCTTTTACAATTACAAATACATGTGTGATTTATGATTATTTATATTATCAAAAGAGATAAAAAACAATGTCTCTCGCCATTGACTATTGTACACATTTTTGCGTCCCAAGGTGGGACCTCATTATATACACTTCCGATTCTGCTGTTAAATTCCCTCAGTGGACAGTAACACCTGGTTGTACAAAGCATTTATTTTCCCAGAAGAGCAGTTTTGGGTGGTACGGTGCCGACAGACCTGCCTGGCACTTGACAGATGGTTTTGCCTCTGATGGGGTGACTAATTAATGCTTTGGTTTGTGTTAATTATGTTTGCCCATTAGCTCTGAGAGAGGGAGGGAGGTGTTGACGGCCACTGGCTGTCCATCTCTTCAATCACCACTGCTGTTTCTGCTCCTCTGCTCGCCCCTCCTTATCTGGCTAAATGGTCATCTGGGGCTGGTGAAGCCGATGCATCAATTTTAACATTCAAATTAAAATTATATGGTGCATGGGTGAGCACATGAACACGTCTGTCTCTCTGACTTTTTCTGTGTGTTAAGCCGCAGTGAGTCTGCAGCCTCGCTGTGCTATTAAAAGAGATGATTACAGTGGGAAGTGAATGGGATGCATTTGCAGGAGAGGTAGATGAGAGCCATCAGCAGGCCAGTGGGCCAGACTGCATTTTCTGCATGAGCAGACAGAATGTGTGTCAAAGAAAGGGCCCTCTCACAAATCCCTCTGTGGCTGGAATGTGTAACACTTGATGGATTATTCATTAAATGTTTATCTATCCATTTGCAGTGAGGACAAAGTGATTGAACATTACAAGAAACGGAAGGGACTGACCCGAGGACAAGCCATTGTGCAGTAAGTTCAGCACTACTATAATATATTTTTATGATTACAAATGCTTTAGGTTTGGTAATTGAACGCATGTCCCGTATGCACTGCTGCCTCTGATCCCTCAGTTTTCCAGGACCTACATCAGGCCTTAAACCTCATGTGTCTCCACTGAAGAGGCTGTTGTTCAAAGAAGTGGCTGTCACATGGCAGAATGTGTCATTAATTAAAGGAGGTGCCCATTGAGTAGGCAGCCAGCCAGCCTTGGGAGGATGTCAGTCATCCACTGTGTTTTTCCTGGGACTGTAACTCAGAGCAACCCCGGGTCACTTAGGCCCGGATGATTTGTGCCCTTGAACTGATCAATGGGCTCACCCCATGCGGCCCTGAAACAAATCGATGAGCTTGCCACTGCAAATAACTGTGGCTTCTCAATGACTGCAGCTTAAATCCCACTCTGTCTGTTGTACAACAGCCACCGGTTGACAGTGATGAAGTGTAAACGGCGGAATTCCTGTTAACCTGTCCCTCTTTTCTCTGAAGATTTCTGGCCCTGGTGGAGTCCCTGCCGACATATGGAGTCCATTATTACCCAGTGAAGGTAACAGCAGTGCCCTGACTCAGACAGAAGCTTAACCTTTGAACAAGCTTCTGTCACTCTGCTATCTTCATTTCTCTTTCTGCATCCAATCTTAACATCAGTCTCACCTTTATTCACTTCATTTTTAACGTTTTGCTTGATGCTTGAATCATGAGGTATTTTCCTGTTAAATTTATGATGTCACAAGCCATGCTTATAGGCCCGCCCCTGAAAATGGGATTTTCAATGAGCACATTGAAACGTTCCACTTTCAGCAGATGAATGCAATAACAGCCTTCTAGTGTCAAACTCTGTACATACATCATTCTGTAGGGTGAAGCTCAAACATCCAACTGGAGGGACAAGAAGAAACACAGATTTTTGAGTGGAGGGGAACTTTAAATAATTCAAAAGAATTAAGTCAAAAATCCCGTAAACCATTGTAGCACAGTTTAGCATGTTTTAAGTGATTGCGACTTTCCCTGCTTTTAGTCGCATCCACTAACTTTCTCTACCGAACGTTATTAAATCAAGGTGTGTGAGGAGATCAAACAGTGACGTTAAAATGACTCAGTCAAGCTTTCAGAGGTTTAAGGCCTTTAATGTATTTGATCTCTTCTTGTGTTGCTATTGCTGGGAGCCTAATTGCTTTGGTAACAGGCCTATTTATTTTTTCTTCAAACTCTCACCAATAAAGCTACCTCTAATGAGTTTGTGTGTGCTTTCATGCAGGACAAGCAAGAAATACCGTGGTGGCTGGGAGTCAGCTACAAAGGCATTGGCCAGTACGATTTGCAGGATAAACTGAAACCAAGGAAGGTAGGTTGACCTCTTTTTACAGCTGCTCTGTTTACCTTAACTGTATTAGTTTTCATTTGAAAAGTATTTTTTCCCCCCACTCCTTTCACACTTTTTCCTTATCCACCTCAAGCATCTAAGAATACAGGATTTCATATGTTGTACACATTATAAAGCCCTCTGGGACTAACTTGGGGTGTGGGCTTTATAAATAAACTGAACTTGATTTTATTTTAATTAATACTCAAAAAAGTTAAACGCATTATTTTTAAAGTTATTAGGTTTTAACTTCTTGTGGAATTAAGTACTATTGGGCATGATTTGAAACTCTTACATTGATCGTTTAAACCACAGCTTTCTCCACCATGCCTCTTGTTAGCTGGTTAATGATCCATCCACACTGTAAATAGGCATAATTAAGTCCCTGGTTCCCATGTCAGTCACGTGAAAGAGGAAGACAGATGGGGAAAATATCTTGGTGTATCAGTATGTGTCGTGCGCAGTCAAGGCTGTATGTGTAAGAGCAAATAGAGTACACTACTAACAACAGTGAATTGTCACAGGGATTGTAAAGCAGCTCAACTTGTTAAATTTAAAGGAGAAAATGGCTAAGTACCTACACTCTTTGGCAAAAAATTGTGTAGAATTGTCCCTTTTTGATTACAAAAGCTTATTATTTTGGCAGTATACAGTATACTGTGGCTATGAGATATATATATATATATATATATATATATAATCATGTGACGATAGAGTGAGGATCATATTATGATGTTCTGTTGCAAATCGCACTCTTAACAGCAATAGTTTTCATCATTTGGACGGCTCGTTCTTTCGTGGTTTGGATATGAAAAGTCTGACGCGTTACTTTGCAAATTATGCTGCAGACCGGTTCCCACAACACACTCAAACGTCACTAATCTCTTTTACCACCCATGCAAAAATCTTTCAAACAGTACGGAGAGAGTCTACAGATGAGAGCCACAATAGCTCAGTAGAGTGCTCAAAACAAACCCCAGACTCAGGCGTTGATATGGCGTCATTTTGGCGTCATTTTGCACAGCCCTAAATAAAATACCCTTTTTTTTACATGTAAGCTGTCATTTGTAACTGAAAAAGTACAATTGTGTATCTTACATGTCAAAACTGTACCTTTCTGCTTTTACCTTAATACATTCTATCAGACACAACTTTTTAGCTTTGTGGAGGATATGAAGCTACTCATCTGGTCTATAGAGAGCCCGTCGTGTGCCTGTTGTGGTGCATCTGTGCTAAAGGTTCTTTCAGTACAAACATGTACTGCTCCTGTACTTCAGTGTTTGAGTTGAACTTGTCTGTGGTTTCCCTCCCCTTTGTTTGAGAGGTGTTATTCAATAGTGTCCCAGCCAAGCATTTCTCCCTAGCCTCTTTCATTCGACTCGTCGAAGCTGTTGTTATATGGCAGGAAGCTGTTGACATAGCGGGGTGTGCTGTTACACCGAAGCATTAATGGGCACAGCCAGAGTGTGTCTCTCACCCTCCTCGTGAAAGGTATAATTGTGGTTCTCTGTGGGAAGCAGCAGGCCTCTGGGACTGGGTTTGGCGCACTGCCAGTCGGGTGGGTGTTTGGAGTTGGGGGACAGCACAGCAATGAGGGCGTTGGGGTGCAGGGAGTGTTTAAAATCAGCCTCTGCCTTCTCCAGCTCCTCCATGCGAAGAGGGACGGGACAGTCACATGAGAATCTCATTAGAGTTTCCTGGTGTGTTTTTAAATTACCTGTTTTGTTTCTCTTGGAAGTATGTGGCTACTTTCCATCTGCCTCAAAGGGAGTCCTCTATATCTGGTGAATATTGATAATGCTTCCTGCCTTAGTTCACAGCCCCTGTATTCAACCCTGCCCATCCCTCCTTGCCCTCTGCCCAGCCCTCTGAGCATTCATTATGGTAATCTATGTCTGTCTGTCTAGGAGGGAACACAATTGATCAAACAATAGAAAACAATTATCTGTGTAGGGGGCTGGATCTGGAGGTGGAAGTGGTAGGAGGTCAGCAGTTGTAAAAAGTAATATAGATTATTTTTAGGTTTGTAAAAATAATTTAAAGTAGTTAGAATAGCATGCCCTCACACTGCATGCATGCCAGTTTTATCACTCGGTATTGAATAGCCTAAAACTCAAAAGCTCAGCTCACCCTGCTGTGTTAAAGAGACATAACATGCTAATGTGAATACATACGTCATTCCCATTACATGGAGTGTGTGTATATTTACTGAGTACTGATTAATGTAGAGAAAAAGCATATACTATGTATCCTAGAGATCTGGAGGGGACGTGGGAGCTGAAGGACATTTAACTTTTTGGGGGGGGGAAATGATTGAACTCTATTTGATAGAGAAAAAACACAATGGTGTACTGAAGCAGATGGCAAATCAAGACTTGCTTCATTTCTGAAAGAACCCAGGAGACTTTTCTGTCTCTCTCCCTCACTCTGTGTCACTTGGGCTCTCTCCCAGCGGGTAACTGGACACTCTTTAAGACCACATGTTGGTCCCCATGTACGATGAGCTAGCAGAACCAAAATAAATCTTCAGTTTATCATGGGTGACTGTCAGCTTTTGGGGTAATAATGACACAATATGAAAGACCTGAAAGAATTGTAAAGTGTCTTAGTGAGAAAGGAAGTTCAGTCACTTAAATCTCCACTCCCTCGCCCCCATCACAAAACAAAACAGGATCAAGTTCCTTCCGGTGTGTTCTTGTTGCGAGGTTTTCACAACTTTGAGCTCTGTGTCACGTTGCTGAAATGTACAGTGTTGCAAGCCAGTCAGAGCTGGTATGTGACGTGTTATGTGAAGGGTGGGGCTGATCTTTTTCTGTACAGGCGGGTGAGTCAGGTCCCTTTGACACATTTTCATCCATGTATGATTTTGCGGACTCGTGGCCCTGGGGGGTCTTTGGGTTGCGGGTGTGAGCTAGATCTGAACAGCCTGATCCCATCTGAAACCACAGGCATTTCTGGCTCCCTTCCCCCTGCCTGCAATGAGACATTTGGCAAAAACAAGGGAGATGTAAATGCTAAAGATACGAAGATGCAGAAATCTTGTATATTCACTCAAGTCACGAGTGTTAAGCTGGTGTGTTTCCTGGATTTAAGAAAACGGTGCCTTTTCTTTTCTTGACCTAGGCGTTTCATTGATGAGTCACTTGCTATGGCAACTACTAGAGGACTACTTGCAGTCTTGAGATTGAGGTGTGTCACATCCTTGACATATTTTAGGCAGTAGCTTCAGCAGTAGTCCTCTAGTAGTTTCATCTATGTGCTGGCACACCGGTATGGAATTTCTCTAATAGGAGGAATGATCCAGTGAAATTGTTCATTTATTGCCTTGACCTTTGTTGTCTGTTGTAACAATGTAAATGATGCTAGTGGTAGCGACAAGGGGGTGTTAATTGGCGTGGGGTCCCCTCTACAATGGGATGAGACTTTTTGGAAGTGTCCTGGCTGGTTCCCATTGATCATTAAGTACCATGCACTTCATTACACTGCCAGACTAACTAAATGTACTTGATAAGGAGTGCAGTATTTGCTGGAACAACATGTGGAATGTTATACTTTGACTAGAAACCATACATCGCCATTCTGTGTCTTCATGGATAATAGTAGTATACCTTAAGAGTAAAAAATTTACACATTTAAAATGAATACATAATAGAAGCTTCCTGTCTGAGGTGTCCTTGTAGCTTAGTGTTTGACTCAGTTTACACCAAATCAGGCACTGTGGCGAAAACGCCAGTTCTCCCATGCATTTCAATGGGGGTTGTGTGTTTAGGAAACACAGAAATGCAGCTTCCCTTGGGCAAAAAGTTGTAACTGAATCAACTTTTGGAGAAACGCGACTGACGTCAGACGCCCAGGTGAAGAAGAACCTTGTTTACCATGTAGCACTGTAGCACTCTGCTGTTAACCGAGCGACTGTGAAGATGGAAGAGAAACCCTGCCATGAGGGAGTACAAAAACGTTAATTGCCATGCAGTCGCTTGGTGTTGTATCGCTCATCGAGTTGGCATTGCTGTTTAGTATTTCTACTTCTTGCTACAATCAGCATGGCCATGTAGTGACACTACCAAACCACCGCACAACCCTGCGCTAATCACTGCAACGCCTGATTTGATCTGAATACAGTGCAAGTAAAAACACAGTGCATAGTGTTTTTGCCTGGTTAAGTGGCCTGACAGAGAGCCCCTGCTATTAATGATTAGAGCACAGTGGCAGATTCCTAACATGTTTGCCCTGGCGGGGGTTAGGGAGATGGTTATAGTAGCTTTGGCTACACAACAGTGCTGTGTGTGGTATTTACAGTATGAAAAGCAGAGAAGTTCCCCGGACGGAAGTGGAGTCTTCTAAGTATGTGTAGGATTGATTGCTTATCTGTGGGTGACGGGAAATGGAATGGAGATGAAATGTCAGGGCAAAAAAAACCTGGCCTTGCACTTGTGTACAACCTGCTCATCTGGTCTGTCTAAAAACGAAATGTGCTGTGTGTGTGACAGAGAGAGAGAGAGAGAGAGAGAGATATCTGTGATGTCAGAGGAAGGGGGGGGGTTAAGGGGCGTGGCCAGCTCAGCTGAAACTCTTGCAACACCTACCTGGCTCCAGACAGACAAGAGAGAGTATTGTTCGAGGAAGCTCTAGCCCTGTGGGAAAGTCAAAGGATTCAATACAAACCCAAGGGAGTTCAGCAGGGATTTGATAAGCAAGAAAACACCCTTCACGGTAAGCCTCGTCAGAGCGTCCACCTATTACCTGTTTAGCTGTTTTACTTAGTGGTTATTTTCTCTCCATGTTCTCTTTAGTGTGGTGTTGTACCTTCTCTCTGTGATCTGGATACATGCACTCTGTCACTGGGTGAACCACACTGTTGTGACGGTAGATTTGTAATGTGTTCTAGTTGGTTTGTTGAGTGTAAATTAAGTTGAAGTAGAGATGTCAGCTTATTGTGATTTTTTTAATTTAATTTAAATTTTTACCCTAGGCTCAATTTCTCACTCTCACACTGAGATGTATAATATGTCTTTTGTAGTTGGGAGTAATTTAGGTTTTTACCTTCTGTCAGGTAAAAGAGTTCGTCTGCATTAATCTCAGCCCCACTGTTGTGCAGCGGCTTTTCTTTTTATCAGGATGAGAGCGAGGAAGAGTTTTTCAGAGGCAAGTGGCTCCAGATTGGTTTAGCGAGCGCAGTATCGGTGGAGCAAACGTTTCACTCAGTTTCCCTTCACAGTAGAATGAAATGAGAGGCCAGCCTGCCGTTTGGCACGGTTTGGCTCCCTGCAGTTGCAGCAGCATTATAATTGCTCCTGTGTTAACCCCAACCAACACCTGACTGGCTGAGCCCCTGTTCACAGCTGTGATGTTGTTTCTGCTAATCTTGCAAGTTGACCAGAAGAAAAACAGTGCTGGCTGTGTTTTACAGCCTTCTGTGTGTCAAATGCCATTTCTGTTTATGTACTGTAAATCCACATTCATCAGTAGTCCTGTGTTGGCTTGTGTGCTCAGTGATTTGTAATGTCTCTCCACCCACCCACCCCCCTTTTCTGCCAAACTGTCTCTGCAGTTGTTTCAGTGGAAGCAGTTGGAGAATTTGTATTTCCGTGAGAAGAAATTTGCCGTGGAGGTGAATGACCCACACAGGTCAGAGACGGCAACACACTTAATCTATCTTAACAGATCTTAACAGGTCCTTTTGCTGTTATAGAAGTGCTCCCATTTTAGCTCTCTTGCTTCAGATGTCCTTATCTCACACCTTACACACTGAAGGGCATCTGCAGCCAGTGGCACATTTAGGACACTGTTAATAGCTGTAACCTGTCTGTTAAATTAGTGTTTTCCTGCTGTTTAGGGGCCACTTTATTATTCTAAGAGTCTTATAAGACCTCGTTTCCTCACACAGGCTTTAATATGGCATTTCCAGCTTCTAAAGCTGTTATTAAATCCCACTGTCTGTTTCAAAATGAGTTTGATGATGCTGCTCTTCTCCTCTTTAATGTATCGTTACACAAACGTCCACCAGTTTAATTGGATAAAGACTTTACAAGAATTATTTTCTAATCTTTGTTTAACTCTTTTAAAAAAATCTCAATTAAAGCCTTGTTTTTCTACCATCAACTGTTTCGTTTTTGTACGCAGCTGTTGAACAGATTTGCTTCTTGTATCAGCAGATGTTGTGAATGTTTGCCTTATTATCTTCCACAGACGAACAGTGACCAAGCGAACCTTCGGACAAACTGGTCTGGTTATTCACACATGGTATGCCAGCCACTCTCTGATTAAAACCATCTGGGTGATGGCCATCAGTCAGCACCAGTTCTACCTGGATAGGAAGCAAAGCAAAGTGAGTGTCTGTCTATTTTCTCTTCACCAGTTCACTTGACTTTTTACACGTTTTCCGCCACCTCAGATTTAGTCAGTAACAGTCTAATGCTCCCTCTGCGCTGATGCTTGACCTGTGTAGAGAGCTCTTGTCAAGTGGCCCACATAAACAACACAGCTACTGATTAGAATCAGGTGTGTGTGCGTGCGTGTCTTCATTTTGTGCGATGACATTTATCATTTATATGTTGGCCTGTTTTCTCCAGGCTGTAAAATGGATCTTCAGACACATTAAAACACTGTCTTTTTCTTCTTCTTCACTTTGTATATGGACCTGAGTTGCAAGTGCCACAGCCTGGTGTAACAGTGACTGTTCATCATGTGATGCACAGCCTGATCTGTGTTCCATGCCTGTGACTTGTGTAAATAGCTTGGCAAAAGGATCGACCAGGTTTCATGTAAATGGGAACCATGCTGGTTAAACTGATTGTCGCATCCTTGTTTTAAAAGGAATAGAAGTGCTGCTATCTATTGCAGTGTTTTCCAACCAGGGCTACTTGTACCTTAAGGGGTATTTCTGCAGACGATTTGATAAAATGCATTATATGTATTTGTATTTTCAGAGAAAAATCTACATACAAGTAAGATTACAAATGAGTGAGAATGCTGCTCCTTATAGTTATTGCCACAATAACTTCTCAGCTATGGTAATCTGACAGCACAAGACTTTGCCTCAGTTTTCAACCAATTGTAAGTAGATTAAGACTGCAGAAAGACTAGTCTGTCAGGTAAAAAGAAAGCAACAAGCTAAAAGTAAAGATACAAATGGTTGAAATAGGCCGTTTCTGTCACTCCAAATGGCAGTAGTACAAATGCAAACGTGGCCAAAACTACTAAAAGATACAATTGAACAATTCCATAAAGCTGTCCCTTCAGTCAAAGGGGTATGATAAAGCGCATCTGGTGGAGGTACATCAGAAATAAAAGGCTGGGAACCACTGATCTGTTGAACCTGAAGTAACAGACGGTTGTGTAGCTGAAACTGAGAGCTTGTAATTTCTCTGAGCGAAAGCTTTTTGTCACTCTGCTGATATAGTAGGCAGAATGATAAAGTTGTTGTAGTAGTGCCTATTATTATGTCTATTTTTGCCTTTTCTGTAGCTCAAGAGGAAACATAATTAACTAAAAGCGAACTATAATTTGCCTTATAAAATGTGAATGGCGCAGGTCACAGCAGAGGTCCTTGTGCGAGTGTTAAATGTTGTCCGTGGTCCATGTGTTTGTGTTTATGATGCATATTTGCTGAGCACCGGAGCTATTATGCAGCACGAGAGGTGTGTGATGTGCATTTTGTGGAGAAGAGGCACGAGTGTGTGACTGCAGTCAAATGAGGTTATTCAGCCACCGCCACCCTCAAAAGCAGATGGTGTGTCAGTGTTCATCCAGGAACAGAGCCCACGCTGATTGATGAGAGCAGCTTGTAGTATCAAGCATACAAATGGAGCCCCTGCTATTGCCAGTGCGCTATCATTAAAATGAAATACTCAGAATCGCTTCTTCATTACTCTCCCCCCCACCATGTCTCTGCTTCCTTCTCTTCCCCTCCCCTACAGTCAAAGATGACCACAACCAGGAGTTCAGGAGACCTCGCCGTGGACCTCACAGAGATCTGCGCCCCACGCATCACTAAACTTTCCAGCATACAGAGCAAAGACCAGCTCATCATGGCCAGCAACGGAAGCCTCATCTCAGCAGGTAAGCACAGAGTTAATCAGCTAATGGCCTCTGTTCCACACCAGAATGATGAGTGATGATTTATCGCTATAATTTGTAGTTAATCAGAGTGCGCTTGCTTATTCCAGGTTCTGTTGATTCTGAAGTCAGCGAGGAACAGAAGCGAGAGAAGGTTGCAGAGTTGAAAAAGAAAGAAAAGGACCTTCAGGACACACTGACAAAGAAACTTGAGGAACTGAAGAAGATCTGCATGAGAGAAGCTGTGAGTGTCTTTCTCATTTAGTTATTTTCCTGTAATGTTTAAAAACGTCTCTCA
Source organism: Nannoperca australis (assembly GCA_036023655.1). Lineage (NCBI taxonomy): Eukaryota > Metazoa > Chordata > Actinopteri > Centrarchiformes > Percichthyidae > Nannoperca > Nannoperca australis. The sequence goes on from JAVQJD010055972.1 coordinate 13,092, forward strand.
GATCACTGTTGCATGTTCTCATGTGCAGGAGCTTACAGGCAGACTTCCTAAAGAGTATCCGTTGACCACAGGCGAGAAGGTTCCTCCAGTGCGACGCCGTGTTGGGACAGCCTTCAAGCTGGATGACCTCTTCCCCTATGATGAGGTTAGTATATTATTGTGTTGTGTTTTTGTTGTGCTTTATTTCTGTCTGTTATGTAATTTAGCACGTTACACCTTGTTGGAACACAGTTCTTACACCTCCATTTGTTTCTTTTGAAACGAGGATTAAGAGTTTAACTTGTGTTTTGTGGCTTTCATTGCATAATGTATTTATTGTGAGTTGTAGCTTGTTTCCATCACAAAGTCAACAGACCCCATATCTGTTAGTAAACATGACTTTTTTTGTGGGCGCAGCTTATGTAGAGGCAGAATAATTCCCTGAAAAAGCTAGCTAATGCTACTTAGTACGTTTTGTTGGCTTGTTTTTTAACAATGGCTGGAAGCTAATTAGAGTTTCTCTGAATATGCACACTCACTCACTCACTCACACACACTCTGGGACTGCAAGCCAGATCAGCTGACCCGTACCCGCTCACTCAATCGATGGACGATCTGACAAGATTACCTTCAGTGCAATGGCCACACACACCTGACACACAACATGTGCCATCTCACTGTTGATGTTCCTTCGCCCTTTCTACAATAGTTATTACAGCTATGGCAATTGTAGAAAGGGAGGCATATAGCCATACAGATAGCTAACAATTTAGCTAATGCACTAAAAAAGTTAGCCGTACGAGATAAATTCCCTACAGCAGACAATACTTCATTTAACCTTACTGATGAGGTGTGTGCTACAAACAAGCATTTTAGATGATCACCTCAGTCCAAGCTTTTCATTATATTGCGTTTAACCATAACATTAGTTTTTTTTTAAATGGCGGTGGCAACTGGTATGTGATAAAATCTCAATTTGGAGCCATTACTCCTTAGATTCTGGTACTCAACATCACAGCAAAATTATATTTTTGGTATTATGTAGCCTTGTATTGGGAATATGAATGAAAATATTAACGTGAATATTTCAGCGCACTGGAAATAAACAATTTTAGATACATCCCATGTTGTGTCTTTTAACTTGGAGATGTTTTGAAATCTTTTTTGTTTCTAGTAGTAGTTAACAGGATCCGTCTTTATTTTTGGGAAATTCCCTGTTAACTGTTTGTGTGTGCCCTGAAGGACCCGCATCTGAGGAATCTGGAGAGCAGGTTTGCCTTGCATCAGAAGATTGTGGAGGCAGCCCTTAAGTTGTCCAACGAGGGTGACCTCTGCAAGACGGTGAAGAAAAAGAGGAAAAACAACTGTCTTGACGCAATGAGAAAACTGGAGGAGATTGAGAAGGAGATCAACGCCTACAGGATCAAGAAGGGACAGAAACCCACCCAGAGAGCCTCGCTGATCTTAGCAGGTAGATACCTCAAACAACGATGGTGAAAACTCTATATAGGCAAACCTTTGCTTGCATATCAAAGCTTGAAATTCATTTTTAATGAATAGGAATTTTATGACGTGACCATGAACTCGAGAAGTCAGTCAGTTTTTATGAATATAGAGGTTCTCTCTCTTCTGTTATCAGATGATGTCAACCCCTCAGACCTCAGCTCTCTATCTGACAGCCTCACTCTGGATGATGGTAAGTGCCCAGGCATCGCCGTGCTCGGTGTGCATGTGTTCACTCCCGTGGATTTAACATTTTAACCATGCAATCACGTTTTTTTAATCTCCCAGATGATGAGCTCGCGTTCCAGAGGCAGCGGTCCAGATCGGTTCAGTACTCTCCAAGACCACACCATGCAGAAACTCTGGACATCCACTACGGCAACGACCGACAGGGCTCTGCCAACGAGCAACATGAAGACAGCAGGTACACAGCTCGCACTGACACATGAAACATATTAATATTTTCATTGTGTGCGTCTGATAGTTGTTGTTTTTTTAGAGGCCCGAAGCATGGAGCTAGTACAGACCTGTGGAGTAGATCCAGAGCTGCATTCCTGCCAGTCACCTCCTCCCTCCTCCTCCTGCCTCTCCAACAATCTCCCTCTTATCAGCCCAATGCACCGGCTTTAAAAATAGATGGAAAAGAACATGTCGCTGCCTGTGAAGGAGCAGACAATTCCAAGCTGAGAGGAAAAGGGAAACAGGAAAGTGGCTCTGGAAACTTAGTGGATATGGCAGCTACTTCACGACTCTTTACAAAATAATATAATAATAAAAGTGTTGCCCTCAGCTATAGATATTTAATCCTGTTTAAAACAGTCAGGATGCTTGCTCTGGCATGAAAAGAAAGATCAATGGAATATGTAATGGCAGTCATTCGGGTGGAAGTGATGACTAAAGTGCTGCATTCAAGCAAACCCAAGGTGTTTTGTTTTTTTCTCCTTTTAGTTTTGAGAGCAGGTGAAGGTCAATAAAAAGCTCTGCCCCAAACAGTCGAATGCCCTGAAAACATTTTTATCTGTGTTTCAGGGCAAAGTACGACCAAGTCCAGGAATCACTCCACTACAGTCACCGTGATGCCTTATCCAGCCACAGAAGCCTGTTCAAACCGGCTTCCAGACAGCCACGCGATGCTCGAAGCATGCCCCCCACCCCCGTCCTCACGCGCAACGCTTACAGCAGCACCCAGCTCAGGTAGGGCCCTGACTCAGCTCTGTGTTTCTTCATATTTTCCTTTTTTTTCCTCCCATGAATATCTGCACAACAGTTCTTGTGGTGTGGTGTATGCATGAGTCAAAACACGGCTGTTAAACAAAGCGTTTTCCAATTGTAGATCAGAGGACGCCCCACAACATTTCCGCCAGCGTAGCGGTAGTCTAGAGTCCCAGTCTCAGTTCCAGACGGAGACCGAACCCCCTGTGCCAACGCTCACCTTCTGCCCAGCGCAACGCAGCAACAGCACCGAGGTCCTCGATGATGGCTCCTCCTACACAAGCCAGTCCAGCGTAGAGTACAGCGTCCCTGGGAGCCACGCCCACAGACGCAGGGCTCGCGGCCGCCACAGAAAAGACATGTACGCCAACACGGGTAGCATGCCCAACCTGGCCCAGGCAGACGCCCGCTGCAACGCCTACCAGCCTCGGGCCAGACCCACCACCACAGCCTACTACGTGACGGGTTATCCCAGCTACGCGGAACCAGAGCCTTTCTCCAATGGAGTCTACATGTACGACAATGAGATGGAGGGGCACTATAACGTCAATCCCTCCTACCCAGCCCCGGCGGCTTATCACGGCCACGACGCACACGGTCACTACGGTAACGACGAGATCGACGGCATGTCGCAGAACCCGTACGCCACGCTTCGGCCCCCCAGGAACCGGCCGGTGCCCCGCAGCAACGAGCAGGTCACCAAGAACATCCAGAAGGCTTTGGTGTCTGAACACTTGAGAGGCTGGTACCAACGCAATGCTCCACACAAACAGGCCGCATACAACTACGACTACGACAGAGGCTCCCAGCAGAGCCTGGGCTATCAGACAATGCCTGCACCCTTCAGCCACAACCACAGAAACACCTCCTACTCCTCAGGTATGATCACTGCACCGTACATTAATGTCTCTAGTGCACTACATAGTTGACCCTGGTTTGACACGTATGTGGGTCGTCTGCTGACTTGTACCTATTCTTCTGCAGTATCCTCGGTGACCTCCAGCGGAAACTGGCACAGCCACATGAGTGGCAGTGGGATGTATGACACGCCCGTGCACGCGCCGCAGTCCTACTCGTACAGCACAGCTCCGTTCAGCCACTCCGCCCACAACAGGTGAGGAAAAAAACTTGGGCTCAGCTCCTTATCCAATAAGCCACTCCCTGATCCTCCTTATCTCCAGAGCTAAGTGCCAGTGTTTAATTACCCAGAATGGATGGCTGCAGAAAATATAAGCTGCCATTTAGTTTTTTTATCCCTTACAAACTGCAACACTGTGGAATGATGTGTAGCACATGTTGACCTTTCTTAAGTTAGGAAATCAGAAAACATCCATCTGCTTAACATGACAGCTTGGTTCAGCAGTAGGATTATAGGATCTGTGCAGCCAGCAGTCAGTCAGTCAGTCAGTCAGTTCTTCCTCAGAGCTTAAGACCGGTTCTGCTCTCCTCCTTAACTGTCCACTGGCCCCTCCTTTCTTATAGATATGGCGCCTCGCAGCTCTTTAAGGGCTCCTGGCACAGCCCTGATGACCACAGGCGCTGTGCCCTTTTCCCTGCTAGTTCTTCCTCCTCAGCTTCCTCCACTACTTCCTCCTCCTTCCCCTCCTCCTCCTCCTCCTCCTCCTCCTCCCCTGGCTGTCGAGTCAGGCAGGTGGCCTCCAGCCCAGTGCAGCCACAATCTTCCAGAGGGCACAGGCTCAGTAAGGTGTCCTTTGTGAAAAGTAGTTCATAGTAAGTAAACAGCGCCGGCCGGAGCCTGTGCGTTTGCTTCTCTCGGTTTGTCCGCAACGTAACTCCATAGTCTGCTTGTTGATGTTTTGAAGTGAACTTTGCATTTTGGAGATGTTTGACTGATACTTCATTGTCATGTATGATAAAGTGCCTGCATGGCTTGTTTTTGTTTTTGTTTTGAAAAACATGCCTGCCCTACTTCCTCTTCCAGCTGGCATATTGTCATCCAGTGGTCACATTTCTCTGCAGCGTGCCTTTTACTGCTCCGATTGTTTTTGTTTCTTTTCCTCTGCCGTCTGCCTTCCGCTCAGCCCGTGCAGAGGCTCGCTGCCCGTGTGTGTCCATTCACCCTTGACCTTTGCCCCCTCTCACAGATGTCCCCCAGAGTTTGAGTGGAGGAGCCGTGATAGGATGGCGTGCCCTGCAGGGCCTTTAGAGAGGTGTGGTGCTGTTGCCTATGCTACTGACCAGGAAAATTAACCCCCTCCCCCCCAATAATTAAAGTGACAGCACAGAAGAAAGGGTGAGAGACAAAGAGTGTAAAACCTCCCCACATGGTTATCATGGTGATGGTGATGTGTCGTTTTTTACACGTAGCAGGGACGGACAGAAAGCTCCAAATCATTTCTCATTACTCTTGCTGATTCTTGCTTTATTTCTGTGGGTGTCTTGTGGTGGCGGGAGAGCACTTGTGTGGCAGAGGAAAAAAATGTGACCCCTGAGTATTGTCGCATTTGCAGGCTATTGCGTGTGTGTAATGTCCACGTGCATCTGCTGTTGTGTTGGGTGAGAATGTTTGACCCTGGGATTAACATTAACATGCCTGAAACACATGAGGTAACTTAATACATGAATGATTTATATTTATATTTCTCCTTTTTTAGTTTAGTTCCTGCTCTTGACAGGATGGTATTGACAGCCCAGGGTTAATTCATTCTAAATTCCTAGTTAACCAGTCACAAGCTACGCTCAGTTTTCCACCTGTCTAATGTGCTTCAACCCTGTGTGTTTATTACAGATCCTACATAGATGTCAGCCAAATGGACCCACACGTCAGTAACCAAATGAACACTAACCTGGAGCCAGAAGACCAGATTTACTGGCACGAAGACTCAAAACCAGGAACAATAGTGTAGTTGCCTACCTGTCATTGTGCTGTATTCATTTTTTTTGCCATGACAAGTTGGCATTGTGCCTTAAACTGCACTTACCTGCTTTTCTGTACAAGGGAATCCAAAGAATGAAGGAACTTAACTTCAGTGGAATTTCACCTGTAATAGAAATGTAAGCAACTGCCAAATTGACCCACTGGAGCGTCTACATGTCTGGATTGTGAGTGTTTGTGGTGATGGCACGTGTGCACTGAAACTATACCAGGACCTGCTGTGGACTGTGTGCTATAGCCAAAGGGAATGTGGACTAAACCTCCTCAGTGTTTCTCTGCAGAGATGCCGGCTTCACAAAACAAGGACTAGGATGTCTCTGCAAGAGGATACTGAGCCGTGACGAACAACGAGAATGACTCATCTCGATCTTCCACTTACACAAATGTATGAGCACTGTAACCATGAAGGATTGGACAAAGACTGATGAGGACATTATCAAAATGAAGGATTGAGCTCATTAAAAATGAGTCCAAAAAGATGGCTACTTCCTGGAAGATTTTGCAGTTACCAGATCCAGTTTTTATCATAGCATTTGCTTGTAGCTACCACAGTGCTTCCTGTAGTCTTCTGTGTCATTTACAAAGTATTCAATCTATCTCACTGTCAGTACTTACAATACAATTGAGCCAAATGCTTCTGCCACACCATTTGAGTATTACCCAGTCACCAACTTTGATATCACTGCCACATCTGACCAGTCACTGCAGAAAGACAGAAAAAAACAGGTTTTTTTTTTTACTTTAACATGGTTATTTTATCCATGCTGGAAATCATGGACTGGTGCTCCCAATTTCTCTTAAGAGAACGAAGCTCTATGTAAATGTTGGTATTGTAAATACACTGGTTCTGTCTTTTTTTTTTTTTTTTTTTTTTTTTATTAGAGCATTTTTATGTATTTGAAAAGCATGTAATATATAGTAAACAACTGTTTTTAAGCTGGTTCTTAGTCATTTGTATAATTGCATTTGTTTGAATTAAAAGAAATCAGCATTTGAACCATCTGTTTGGTTTCTAGGTCATATTTATTAACAAGAACAGTACAGACTTTGTAACTTCTCAGGGAATTTTAATGACAAGAAACCTCATCCGTCTAAGTGCGGGAAAACACAGGATTTAAATCCAAATCCATTAAATTAGGTAATTGAACTCTGTTAAGCCAGCTCCATTAATGAAATGGGGTTTGAAAAACTACACTAATTGTCACCACCTACTGAGGAAAATAGTGAAATAACCTCAGTCTCATTTACATTTTATTGCTCTGAGCAGGCTTTGTCACAGTGGCTCAGGGTGGTGGTGGTCCTGATCAACTGGAGCACATTAATGCATTCTCCACATATAAATGGTTTGGAAACTGCTTATCTGGGGTGCATTCAAGGAAGCAGATACTACTGCTGGCTGCATCTTATTCTTTTCACCCTTTTTTCCGAGCTCGTAAGAATGAATGCAGAGCTGCAATCAGTCATGATGAGAGCTAATTATGAATAAATGATCTGTTTTTAGAAACGCTCTGCTCTTCTGTATGTTCCCACCGTCTTGCTGTGTTGCCCGGCTGGTTTTCTGTCCTTAAGCCATAAACCGACCAAACCAGTCTTTAAAACCCCGTCACACCCATTATGGGCTATAACCCGTTCTTCTGTCCTCCCTGTGAATGACAAGCTAGTGTTTATAGCACCGAACCCTCCCTGTAGGCATCCATGTAATAGAAGTCTGCTGTACACATGTAGTGCCACCCCCCCACCCCTGTAGATTACACTTTAACCCTTCACCTCCATTCCCTCCCTTCCTTCCCCAGCCAGCACACATTTTCTACCTCTACAAGTGTGTCCTCTTTAGGAAGGCTGCAGTTGAGCACCTTTACTTGTTCGCCGTACCCCTCAGTGTTACACTTCTTGAGCAAGCTCAGGGGAGGTCTCAGACACTTCCAGCTCCTCTGCTTTACCCCGAGGCGGGGGGGGGGGGGCTCTGTATCCAGCTGCCTCCCTCTGTCTCTGCTGCTTCACACCAGCTGCAGCCAGACATCAGAAGAGGCTGTTCCAGCTGACACTCGACTACATAAACAAGGGGCTCTTATGTACTTTCCCTCCGTCTAACCCTACAGACAAAACTAATATGGGGAGCATGTTAGGGCTCAATACTTTTTTGGCATGACCAAAATGTGTCTGTAACACCGTGTATCAATAACTGCCAAGCACCGAAAGCTGGAAAGTTTAGTCACTTCGTAATTTTGTTTAATTATATTTTGAAGAAATAGTTCCCAATTTAAAGCTGTCCTAAGCAATATTTTCATATTAACAATGGATTAAATGACCATGTGTAAGGTTAAACCCACAGAGAATTATCACCTGACTGTTCGATCAGTTCCCCTCAGCTCAGAGCCTTTCAGCTCATTGTTTTGGTTGAACGACACGCAAATTTACCGTTTGATTCCGACTCGCAACTCATCGACCCTGTTTTTAGGCGCAGCGGGAAGCTGTTTTTGGCAAAAAGGTTCTAATAAACGCCCTGTAAGCTGCCTGCCCAGCACCAAACATAAGAGTTATCAACAACCTGGCAAGCAAGGTGTAGCATTTATCAGCTAAACAGCAAGACATTTCATCAAATGGACAATTGTTCCCTTTAAACGGGGTCGTGTTATTCGGTTTAGAAGAATCCATATAAACACCCTCTGGTGGTATTCACAACTTAGAAGTAAGTGCAAATTTACGAGTTGTGATGTGTTTGCTGCCGTTTCAGGAATGGTGGAGGCCACGAAAGTTCATTTTTTGGTGGATATGAAGTAATTATATTGTTTTTCGTAATTTCATTTGAGGAAAACTTTGATAAAAATAGAAAGTATTGGTATCAGTAGATATAAAATCAGCCCTAGTGTGGAACATTGTTAAACGATACCCATAGAGCAGTCTCACATGAACTGCTAAACCCCGCCACAGGGTTCAGCCAAGCTCAGATTGAAGTGACTGTAAATCATGTTATGCCGTGGCTTCCCCAGGATCAGCAGATTTACCTTGATCCAGGGAGTAATGGCCCTGACAAGTTATGAAGGGTGAATAGTTGGATAAGCTGACGCGACACACGACTCATTCATGGGCTAACATGGATGACCTTCCATCACGGAGGCAGTGAAAGTGGGTGTATTGGAACATAAGGATACAGCAGACTGCAAAGGTCACAGCGGGCCATCATTAACGTGTCACATGATCAGCTGTAGTGTAGGTCCAGGCAGCCGGATCTGCTGAATGACAGGCTGTTTGAGTTATGAGGCTAGCTAACCAGCTTAGCCAGCCAAAAGCCAAAGCCTCATGGGCAATCTGAGGGATGGAGGGGTCAACCCAAAGGCAGCGCGCTGTGAAAGTGTGCCTGACCAAGCAACATTGTACACTAGATTACTCCCTGACACACGCATTTCTATTGTGGAAACTAAACAGGAGGCAGATGTTGCAAGTGTCGTTACTTAGCAGCTAGTGCAAAAACAGTACGCAGGTTTGTTTGTGTCACATCCACTGACAACTTGCCTGTTGCCGTGTTTCAAAATAACAAGTAAGCTGGGTGTTGTTGATTCATTCAAAAACACCAAGAATGAATAAGTGTTGTTTTGTCCTGCGTCACAGCGCTTCCTCTCCTGGATTACACGTCTGTTGAGGAGAAAACACCAAAGACGCACACCTGTTGGGTGTGCAGCAGCGCACACGTGTTGGTGGGATTCTTACAGCAGCTGCGGCAGCAAGAACAAGGGCCTCCACTGTGCGCTTGGTAGACTGTGTTTGTTTATTGCCACCAGTGTGCCTGTGTTCACTACTCCACGTTGCACAATATGGATGAAGATGAGGCGCCGCAGGAAAGGACATAAATCACTACTGTAGCACGGAGGGGGAACGCCTTGCAGCTCAAGTCAAAGTAGTGGAGAGCCACTGGAATACTATTACACCTGAGTGTCTCCAGGTCATCAGAAGGGTTCAGATCCAAAATACCACACAGAGAAATGATGCTGCCTGATTGGATTTTACTCATTTAGAGAGCAAAGGGTTAACACAAACACTCTGAAGAAACAGCTCTCTGAAGTGATTTCTCTTTTTAATGCCCATCATTCTTATCTTCATGTTTCCTCAATCCCTACACGCTGCCACTTGAAACCAAATAACAGAGCATTGTGATCCGGATGGATTCTTGTTATCTGCAGTCAATTTCAAACGGAGTCCAATAAATAAATTTAAAAAACACAGCTGAAGTAGCTGACACAGCAACAAACTCCGGTTTAAAGGTGAATGACTGCAGCAGATCCACTCAGCTCTCCACACTATAATCTACTGCGGCCCATTGATTAGCATTGGGGTAAGTGGAGAGGGAAGCAAAGTTAGCCAATCCATCACCCAGGGGGCATTGTCAAGATTAAACAGTCAGAGGTGGAGCAGGAGGAATAGTGATGGGCATGGGTCAGGACCTCACGCTGCTTTGAAGTCTTCGTTTGAAATATTCACACAGCGATCAGACTTGTGTTCGGAGTCGCATTTATTTCAAAGCACAAGGCAAAGCAGCGCTTTTCTCTTCTCTGGCTCTTTTTATTTGCATGAACATGAGGTTGGTTGGTTTTCATTCACATACGTACTTAAATAATTACATTTTATGTGTGAATACATAAACTTGAACCAATCCAGCTTTTAAAGTAGCTTGGCAGTGATGTGTGCACTTAAAAAAAAAATTGTTACAAACTCGCATTGCTTTCACAATTTTAGTTGAGTGTAAACTGGCAGGACTGGCGGCTGTTTGTGACACTGATTAAACACAGATTTCATACCTAAGAGGGATCTTCAGCTGTGTGTTGCGCAGGAACGTTGCATAGCAGCCATGTGAGGCAGCACCGAGGTGCCCTGCTCGCTGTGCAAGAAAGGTACCACGTTCTGGGTGGAGCGACAGATACCCCGAGGCAAAGATGAAGCCCTTCAGATAACAAGCTTTCTTTTCAAAACACACATGGTTGAACACCCTGTATATAAAACACACTTTAAGAAGTTTAAAGAGAGATTTAGATTTTTTTACATAAAAAAAAAAGGTCAAGCTCTTTGGAGGAACACGTGTGCATGTGTGTTTGCTCTTTTCCAAGTCCAATCATTCCTTCAGTTTTCCCTCCAGAAAGCTCTGGATCTTCTGAAAGTTCTCCTCTTGCTGATCCAGAGCCTCCAGCAAAATGCCCATGGGTGACCTCTTCAGCCCGGCCCCTTCAATCTTGTTCTCCAGTTTATTCTTTATGTTGCGGAGTCGAAACGAAGAGTGCGCAAATATCACTGAAAAGCAGATGGGTAAGCGACTGTTAATGTTTTAAACGTTTGGCAAAAACAAACCTATAAACTTTCGCAGAAGTCAAACTATAACATCAGTCTCTGAGAATCTGGGAGGGTTCATTCCAACACGTTTCATTGATTTTGAAAGAACTGCGTTGCCCAAGTTTCATTTCGTAATACTTAAAATGCACTGATCATTCACTCTAAAAAATATATATTGTGAAATAAAGGTAAAGCTAATTATTTTTACCACCAACAGGTGTATATATTAAATATGTGCAATTGGAATTCTCTTCCCAGTGCCACAGATGTCACTGTCCAACGTGATGTTCTTGAACTTACAAGCCAGAGGTAAAGTGATTGCAGACATAAACACCATGACGCTCCCCAGCATGGAGATCACGATGTAGCTGGCGACCATGACAGCGATCACAAACGCTGTGGGATTCCGCCTCTTAAAGTTGTTGATGACCGCTCTGTTCTCTCCAGCCCACACTGAACCCACGAAGATGCCCGACACAACGGCCATGGCTGTGAACATCCCCAGAGGGTTCAGGAACCTGCTGGGCAGCAACACCAAGAGGGGGGGGGGTCAGTTTAAAACTGCTCTGGTGCAACTGGAGCACTGGCTTCTTATGTGTGTGGTCACTGGCTCCACCAAGTGGTCAGGTGTTGTTTGTACAACAAAATGCCCTCAAGGCTGTTTTCATAAAAAATGGGAAAGGAACAGGACCAAAGTTACATTTTATGGACATTTGAAATTATTTTTCTCCACTATCTGTATCCATTTCTAAGAAATAACAGTACTAGTTTTGAGAATAGGTGACATAAACAACAACCAAAAGGTTTGCGTTTCCAAAATATCCATGCTCAAAACTGTGTTGTCCGTCAACGTTATATCTATGTCAATGAATCCATAAGTAAATGACAAATCTCTCTGTATCTATTATGATCTATAATTCTCATTTTCAGGCAAAAACTTCAAACAGTCTCTGGTTTGATCTTCTCCAATGTTTGTATTGTGATAGTAAACTGAATATCTTTGAATTTTGGACTGATGGTCAGATAAAACAAGGAATTCAAAAGAGGCCACCTGTAGGAAGGCTGTGGGAAACTACAATGTAGATGTGTCACTATTTTCTGACATTTTATAACCCAAATGATTGAATGATTAATCAGAAGTTGCAGCCCTAAAAGCCGTCTTTTCAACACAGCACATCATAATTAACACCTATTATTTTGTACACATATACATATATACTACATATCAATATGTAGCATGAATAAAGCAGTTACAGTGTGTGATAGACTTCCCTTTGAAAATAAAAGGCTAACCACTGCCTGCCACTGGGGCACAGTGCACCTTTAATGTATTTGGCATTATAATTATTGAGTTTATAAATGTTCCATTCAAAGGTTATGCTTAGATATGCACTAAACAGGACACTGTAGAGTTGAAAAATGAACTTGCTAATGTCCTCTGGTGGACAAAGTGTGCAATGGCAACGCTGTTTCGAAATCAAAAATATCTTTGGTATTTCTGTCCTGCCACTTCCGGTTACTTATTTCCTGGAATATTGCTGATAAATATATCTGTGATAAGCTAATACGACCCCATATATCTGCCCAGCCAATTTATTACTATTCTATTATTTATACTGACACTGCACAACACTATCTACCTGATACGAAAGCCATGTTTTCTACTCAGAGTGGGACATGGATTGTACTGTAAACATTTCTGTATTTCCAATATATTAGATTTCCATGCAATTCACAGTCTCTCTGCTGATGTGTAAGGACGTTAATCTGGCCTGGAGCATTTGTTACTATGGCAATTGGACTAGTGAGGACTCCAGCTATCTTTGCACTCACACACACACACACGCACACACATGAACGTGCTGACACAGCAGAAATAGATTCTTTTTCATTGGAAAACACTTTTAGACTATTTACACAGGGAAGAACGTCAGGTGAGGGCCGCGCTCTGTTCCTGCTGTTGTGTTAAATGGTCTGAAACGTGTTATAGTTGTGTGAAGAAGAACTGTAAGAAGGGGAGCCAGAATCATGCAGGCGACACTGTGATCACTGAATCGGGGCATTGGCAGGCTCACAGTTAGCATCACGGCAGAACAACTGTAACATGTGAATAGAAAGTAGGTTAAAGATGAAAAAGACAAATGAATATCATGGACAATAATGTTGTGTTACATGGGTAATGGCAAGCCTATGACCAATGATGTGTTTGTGTGTTTTAGTATGGTCTTTGTTTAAAGTGGACTACTAAACTGAACTACAAAATGAGCCTCATCACCCACTTGTTTTTAAGATTATGTGCTGAACACACTTTTGGAAATGCAAATGAGGTCCATGCAAAAGCACACGGTAGAACTGAAACTGGACAAAAATAACATCACAAGTGAATAAAGTCAACTGAATGTGTCAGCCTTGCTGGTTTTTAGGGTCGTGACTCTGGAGAAATGATCCAATACTGCGTTATCTCCCTAATCAGGGGTACAGTGAGGAGCAGCTGATTAAGCTGCTGTGTTCTCACAACTGTGCTATCTGCAGTGCAACAGCTGACTAGACAAAGGCTCGGGAGACCTTCATAACCATAGCAACAATATGTCATCATACATCTCAGTGGACAGACCGTGACAGGGCATCACTATTCTTAGTAAACTGGGCTTAAGTTGAAACAAAGTGTCAAGATATTTCCTACATGAGAGATTTAACCTCTTGTTCCCTGATCTGATTGAATCTACCTTGAATGAGGAAAAGAAACTAGTTCTGCCAACAGTCTGCAGTAGTCTCCATCTGTGCTTGTACTTCAGTTAAATGGAAATCTAAAGTAGGTTAAGTCCAACGTAAGACTAACAGGAGGGCACCAATGACGAAAACTACAGACCAGAAAAGGGGACAAACAACTTGAAAAGAGAAAACCATTAGCGGCGAGCTATCGACTGAACACTAAACAGCTAACGTTTCTGTATTGATATCAGTTACCATATGTAACTTACCCAACAATGAGGAAAACAACGATGGCTATAGCCAAATAATTAGTTTGATAATAAAGCAGGTTGTTGATAACCCTGTTATTCCATTTCGCCACATCTTTCACATCTGGTTTGGCGAATCTTTCCGAGCCGGGGAAAAAGTCCCCCCACGGTCTGAGCGGCGTCAGCTCCACTTTAGCCATTTGCCTCCAGCTCCGTTTACTAATCTGACAGTCTGACAGTACCGGAGCTACAAACCAGAGTCTCGCGAGAAGCCATTGGCAGCCCACGCTCTTAAACCCAACACGTGATCCTGAAGAACTCTCACACTATTGGTCAGCATTGGCAAGTTATCGTAACACTTCCTGCAAAGCTTTAAACAGAGAAGGATATCATGAAGCGACAACTACGTGGTATGTAAAAAAAAAATCTATTTAGATTGCAGTTCTGTTATATGTCTGTTACATTTGGTTTGTTTACTTTGACTTGTTCGTTGTTCATGTGCTCGTGATGAACAATGTGACAAGCGCACGCGGACCGCTAAAGCTCGCAGGCATGACTTCAGTGACATGTAGCTAGCTCTATAAAAACTGACCGACAAACAGAAGCACATGTCGATGGTTTTGTTTGTTTGTTTGTTTGTTTGTACAGATGTGGAGCAGAATATTGAGTCCTCGAGTGATTGGTAGAACAAGTTTCAATTGGAGGAGTCTCTTCACAATGCAGCTGAAGACCAGCGAGTTCCAGTCTCTGTTCAATGATGGACTGAATGGATTAGCAGGTGAGATGTAGCTGTGATCAGCCACCTGCCAGTTGTTCTCCTCTTGCCTTTAGGTCCTATAGACATGTCAGTAAAGGTAGTTAGCAACAGTTGCAGTAAAGAAAATGTTTGAGATTTTTGTAGAAAGTGTTTTTATCTTATTTTTCAACTGCAAAATGTCTCACCAATTTTAGAGGAACCAATTTAAGGAATCCTTTAAAAAATATGTTTGTATATGTTGATGTCAATCTGCAAATATTTTGTAACTAGTGAATGTCAATATCAGTATCTGCTTCAAAAATCTAGTATCAGTCAGGCTCAATGAAATCCATATTTCCCTATAAGGTATATCCTGTTTAGTCCTAATTATCCTTCTGAAAAGAGTGTTTCTAGGTGAAGCTCTACCATCTTGCTGTTTGGAAGTCTAAACGGGTACTCCAGCTTTTTAGTTTTGCACTTTCATAATGCTGGGGTACTGGACCAGAGGCAGATAAAAATGAACAGTCACAATTGATGCAGCAGAGGCCAACATATTAGTGCCAAAAATGCTGGATCCTATTACATGTCCCATATTGCAACTAGTAAAATCATTTTATTTGTTGAAGTTGCTCTGGGGGTGGTAATCTCACTGTTTTAGCGAAAACTGGAGTCGAAAAGACTTGTTGACTAATTGACAATGTGAGAACTGCAGTCAGAATATAACGGGGGGGAAAATCATTCAAGATTCAAGACCCTGGAATAGATTATGTTGGAAAGTATCTTCTCTGGCTCTGCCCTTCCAGGTTTAACTGAACCAGTGAGATTGTTTGTGCCTCCATACTCACTTCCTCCACAAAGGTTACTTCCTGTAAGCGTGCTTTTGTTCTTTCCAGAGGTGTTTGAGAAGCACCAGCATGAGCTGAGGATAGCTGGAGGTGCTGTGCGAGACCTGCTGTCTGGGAAGCGGCCTGAAGATGTGGACTTTGCCACCACAGCCACCCCGGAGCAGATGAAGCACATGTTCCAAAGTGCTGGGATCAGGATGATCAACAATAAAGGAGAGAAGCATGGGACCATAACAGCAAGAGTAAGAGGCTGACCTGTTTGAGCAGGCAGGTAGTATATCTGCTAGGCACTTTACTTTTGCAGAAGAATAGCATAAAATAATTATTTTTAATTATTTGGTGAAAATGTAGTTCACAGCAATTTTAAATTATGATGATAATGTGAACATTTTCAAAGCTTCAAATGAAAGGCATGGATTAAAAGAAAATGAGTTATTTGTGCAAACTATTGGCTATTACTGTGTGTGTGTGTGTGTGTGGGGGGGGG
>JAVQJD010055977.1:0-38428 GCA_036023655.1 Nannoperca australis
TAAAATAACGAGGGAATAGCCCACACCTGTCCAGGAAATAGCTCTTGAGTGGATTGTCCCATTACTTTTGGTCCCTTAAAAAGTGGGAGGCACATCTAGAAACTGTTGTAATTCCTACACAGTTCACCGGATTTGGATGTAAATGCCCTCAAATTAAAGCTGAAAGTTTGCAGTTTAAGTACATCTTGTTCGTTTCATTTTAAATCCATTGTGGTGGTGTATAGAGCCAAAAAGATGAGAATTGTGTCAATGTCACAATATTTAGGGACCTGACTATGTTTTTATATCAGAGGGTGACAGATTTTGCTATATTTGTTGTATTATTATATAGTGTACTATATATATGTACTTATATAGTGTATAGGGTGCACTAGATAGCATGGCTTATGTCATCACCACACATAACTTGATTTAAAGCTGTATACTAACGGCTTTAAAACAGTGACAATGTGTTAATGCTTACAATGGTATTTGTGGTATTCTTTAAATCTTTCCCGGAAAAGGAAAGAAATACAAGGTACAAACAGCAGCATTATGTTTTAGACCCCACCGGTTTATCTAGAAGCAATCTATTCTCAAAGGAACACTAACCTTTCTCAGCTTTTCAATCTGTTTCTCTCGTACAACAGTGTTATCTATAGCCAGCACCTCCACGGTCTCCTCTTTCTCCAAACGGTACTTGTTCACCCCGACAATGACCTCTGATCCTGAAGAAGAACAGGAGAAAAAAGTGTAAAGGTGCTTGAATCAGCAGGACAGAAATACAACGCAGTGAGAAGTAACCATCCAAACACACATTTGTGAGCAACTTTTAAGCAGGATAAGAATCTTTCATAGACATAGAAAACAAACGTGCTCAGAAAGGCAATTGGTGGCACAGCACAACATCCATTCAACATACTAAAGGAATTCCCACTTGATTACATTTCAGGCCAGAAATCGAGTCTAATCTTTAAATGATTGCATTCTTGATGTTATGCCCCATGAAAATGAACTAACTGTCATAAAAACCTTCTTTAACCATTTTACAACCTATCAAAATGTAGAAGTCCTGCATTTCATGGTAAACTTACAAATTGTTTTTTCCTCCCTAAAGTGAGTTAGCAGTATAAAGCTAAGCGTTGGTATATATTTAAAAACATTTATGAAAAGACTTTTAATTATTACATAAATATTGGATTCAGTGATTATAAGTCTTTTCTATAAAACATTTGGAATACAAACTTATTTTTAATACATTTGGATGCAGAAAACCCAACATTAGTTGTAATTACATGGGCAATCTTTCTTCAACCCGAATGAACTCATTCTGATTAAAGATTTCAACTTAACTGTTTACACGGACGCTAAATATAGATAGATCCGATCAGATGTGCGTTTACAGGCCCGACTCTTTTTTAACCTCTTTTGACAGGCGCAAAGTGGTTCTGCCCACGGTGAAGCATCAAATCTGCCAGGAAATAACCAACAGAAGAAGATGCTTTTTTTCGGCTTCCTTCATCTTTTCAAACACTAGTTTGAACAACTCGTTGTTTTGAGCCTTGCGACCATTGAGTTCAACAATCCTTACTTTTTTTAAGGTCTCCAACTAAAAAGCTGCACCAGCCACAGAGTAGTTTTGTTTTGCTGCCGTCACGTTTCTGTCCCTCCTGGACACGTGTTTACCTGTTCCCCCCACATGGAGCAAACATGCACAGAAAGAATATAGATTTATTCTAACCAACCAGAGAGAAACAGTCGAATTAAGAGTTTACATGGTTTTGGGCTCTGATATTTTCTGATTGAATGGATTATCAAAAAGGTTTACACCACCCCTCTCAACACAATTTAACATTCCTCCCAATCAGGCCAATCTTAGTTCAAGTCCAATCAAGTTAGTTTAAGGCTGTCAATCTCTTCTGATTGAGGTAGTTACAATGAGGCCTTTTTATTCTGATTGGGCCATTATTCTAAGTATCAGTGGAACATTAGGGTCCAAGCTAGTGAACACAACTAGTGAAAAATAATGAGGTCAATCAGAATTCAGGGCCCATTAGAAGTGGGGAAAAAATATCAGCAGCAAAGATGTGCTGCCAGGGTGAATCAGAAAGCCAATGAATTTCAATGAGAGCAGGCAGGGGGGTGTGGAGTAAAACTCCTCAGTCTATGGAGGTTCTGCTCTGCTCCATCACTGCCATTTCTGGCATTATAGGCGACATAAATAAAAGTCAATCCAAAGGAACACTAAGGAATATCAATTAAGCTCCCTGATGGAAACCCTGACACATACACATCTCCTAGCTCCTCAAATAACACAACAAGCCCCCCCACACACCGATATGATCGTGTGCACAGCATTACTATGCAACTGTGGTAGCCTCGCCATGCCAGCACACACATCCTGCTCCAGTCATCGGGGTCTAGAAAAGCCCAGCAGGCACATGTTTGGGTTAAGGGCAATCTCAATAGGCATAAATAAAATGACCTTTGCAGGTGGCTGGATCGACATTTTAACAGTCAGAGCTGCAAACCAACGTTCAATTCCAACCCAACATAGAGCACTACTACTGGATGCTGGAAACAAGCGTATGTCACTTTTACTTTTAAAAAGCAATTTTCTGGCTCATTTAAACTCCACACTAAATCTTTTATAACAAGGAGCATTTGACCTCAACAGGGTGAAAGTTTAAACTCTAGAGAGTTAAAGACCATACCAAGAGGATTTGAAAAGGCAGGAAACAGCCATCGCCCTGCCTGAAGTGTCATGGGAAAGTCAGTGCCATGTTACACTGCCTTTGGGTAATAAAAAACAGGCTGTGAAGGTTAAACACGCCAAGAAAAATATAATCTAGTTATCTATAATCAGTTAAATCTATGGATTAAAAAAAGTATCGGAAAAAGGGCAGGTTAAGACTATTAAATATCTCAAATGTGACCATTTCAGACAGTGTACAGAGTTGTACACTTCACTTAATGTCAAGTCTCCATTAGACATTTCAGTCCTGTTAAGGTTCATTTAAGAGGCAGAGAGCATTAAGTATTTAAGGCAGAAGAAGAGGATAAAAAAGATAAAAGAATGAGCTTTTGCTTCTCTGGTAGCTAGATGCCTTATTCTGTTGAAATGGAAGCAGGAATCACCACCATCACATATTCAGTGGATTAGAGGTCTTATGTAGCTTCCCCACCTAGAAGAAAATCAAGTTAATACTTAGAGGCTCAACTGACAGCTTCTATAATTTATGGCAGCCATTTCTATCTTATTTTTATTGACTAAAACTGCGCTCCCATAGCATAAGGGTGTTGATTCAGTCGGCCTCCTATTGGACTGTACAAGCTCCATTAACTCTGGACTTAGATGGATGTTTTATTTAATTTTTTTCTCTTATTGTCCAATGTCTGTACTTACTTTTCCTTACCTTGTTTACTTTTATTGTGACAACTAAGTCTTTAATGATTTTTTGGGGGACTGAAACATCACTATTGTGTTGTATTATGTTTTTTGCACAATTTTGTGTTATATTTATATTTATATACATCTATTTTTTATTTATCTAGTTTTATCTATAAATCAGGGTTTGTAGAGCTTTTTAAGAAATAAAATTATTCAAGCAGACTCTTGAAACTTTTATCATCACATCTAAATTGTTGCTATAAATGAAAGACAACAAACAAATATGAGGACGGGATTGTTTCATTTCAAATATGAAAAAATGTTGGCTTACATGAGTGATTGTGTAGATGATGAAACACCAGATTATGTTGAAATACAAGTATTTTCAAGGAGCATGTGCAAATTTTAGCATATTCCTAACCTTGAAAACATAATGGTTTTCCAAACTTTCAAGACTTTGTATGATACATAAAGTTTAAAAAACTAAAAAAGAGAACAGAATGAGAGGCTTTAAGCAGATGATATATTTCTACCTGAGTCGATGCGGGCCTGTCTGCGGGCAGCACATTCCTCAATACGCAGTTTTGGAATGCCCTCTGCCACAGCTCTGGCCATGCCTCCCATCGCCTCAATGTCTGTGATGAACTATACAAAGAAGAACACGGGTTGTAAAAGAGTGGCTCCTTGGTGATGTCTAAAATGACATTTAGATCACAAAAATGTGTAGGGCACAATACCACTTGGTTCTAAACTATATTTTAAATATTGCTGAGATAAATTTCTCCCTAGCTGTATGTTACGGGTGAGTTTGGGGCAAAAGATTGGACCGAGGAAAAAATAATCTTATTATTAAAAACGTCTTATTTTACAAGAGAGGCAGTCCAGGCTGTTGCCCATTTGTCCCCCATGACAAACCTTCAAAGCCGTGTTATAGACGTCGTCCGTGAGAGCCTCCATCATGTGCGAGCCCCCCCATGGATCAGCCACTTTGGGGATGCCCGACTCTTCCTGGATGATGATCTGGGTGTTTCGGGCAATGCGAGCGCTCTTCACTGTGGGCAAGCCCAGAGCTTCATCGAACGAATTGGTGTGGAGTGACTGGGTCCCCCCGAACACAGCTGCCATGGCCTCAACCACGGTGCGGATCACATTGTTGTACGGATCCTAAGAAGAGGGTTCACATGGGGGGAATAATAACTATTCGTTCATTTTATCTGTTTGTTCTTAAACATGCTGACAATTCTTACTTGATTCTGAATTGAATCCTTTAAAAGGGCTTAAATTTAGACAATGTATCTATATACACTTTAAAGGACTTTCAAACTAATACTTACTTGTTCAGTGAGAGACCAGCCTGAAGTTTGGCAGTGAGTACGGAGGAGGAGAGACTTGGCATTCTTGGGCTGGAAGTTCTCTTTAATGAGCGTGGCCCATAACCTCCTGGCTGCCCTTAGCTTGGCAATTTCCATGTAGAAATTCATGCCGATACCCCAGAAGAATGACAACCTGACAGAAGAATTTTTAAAGACAGAGTAGTCCAATCAGTTATTAAAACTGACTTCAAAATCACAACAATTCAGCATAAAAGCAATTTGGGCAGGCAGAACACAATTGGAGTTTCAATCTAAAAAGCACTTATTACGCTTTATGACTCATTAAACTTCCTATCAGTGTCAGTATCACCCACACATAGTCACACACCTCCCACTGATGACTATTACTACTAGCTTGATGTCCACAGCTAAAAACAAAAACCCATGAAGAGCATGTCTGTGATGCTATGCTGGTTAGTTTAAGGTTGAAACAGTGTTGGTGGAGCAGCGACCTCTCTGCCCTTTCCACCCATCAGCCTATCCGCATGTCTTGGTACTGTGGTATGCATCAGCTTGAGTAACAAGAAACCGCAGTACAGAAATGCCAAAATATGTCAGCAGTAACCTAGACACTAAGAAGCACATTCACAAGAGAATTGCTTTTGTGGCCGGCTAAGCGTGCACACACAAGACAAAAAACGTATAACTCTCAAAGCAGCCACAAATAGGACGAACTGGACCCATACTGCTGCCAAGAAAATGGTGTCTGGGTGCTATTTGCACATATTTAAATTAGGTCAAATATTCACCCATTTTGGTGCAATATGATTAGCATCTTTCGAGAGTTGGTGATAACTGAAGCACATGGACACAAGGGGTATAAAGGTGTGTCACGGCCAGACTTTTCAGTGATCGTATGTTGAAATGTTTTTGTTTTTTTAATGATGTATCAAATAAAACAGGGAAGGATAACAGATACAGTATGTGCCTTTCTCTCGGGATACCTTTTTTACTGCGCTAAAGAAACTCTTCCCCTTGCTCCAAAAACACAATACGACAGCACACTGACAGCAGCTGAAAGGACAACACAGTCACAACATAAACATTAGGTGCAGTCTTTGTGTGAACCCATGGGTGAGCACTGGTCGTAAGCCTGGAAGAATATCACAACAACAAGCTGTGGACACATAATAGCTTAGAAAAACATGCGAGTGAGTGACATCTATGTATTGATTCTAGCGGCAGTCTGCAAGCTCCCTTTCTGAAGTCATTATGTGGAAAATGATCAAGATGGACTGAGCCGTCACCATGATGTTGCTGAGGTTTGTAACAATACGTGTAGGTTTTACCTGAGTAACTGCAAAACAAACAGCTGAAGGACACATGAAAAGGGCATAATGGAAGGACAATGCAAGCAACCACAACAGGACGGAGGGAGGGGATGGTGAAGTGGCGCAGTTGTGTAAATGAGTGAAAAGCAGCTGTGCATTATAGATGATTTAGTTTAACGTGTAGAGTAAATTTAATAACGTGAAGATTATGGATAGCAGTAACAACTTTGTTTATTCCCTAGAGAGAAACAAGAAGTAAATGGCAGAAATAAAAGTTGGAAATGTCAAAAAGGTTAAAAGGTCCACTATGTAGTGCCTTTACCTAACTTTGGCATTTACTTATTTATACTTATTATTACATTACATCTATTTTAAACACTTGTGCTCAATGGTAAGTATTTCTATAAGTTACTATAGGATTTGACTAGCAGCCTTCCCATCTGGCTTTAATTGTACACCGATTCAGCCTGTGAGTCCTGACTGCTGGTTCAACAAATAAACACAAAGGTGCTTGTTTGCCCGTTAAATGTGGCTGTCACACAAACACTAGTTATTATGCATTAGTCAAACAACAATAAGCACAGTGTCAGTGGAATATTAATAAAAGACCAACATCACAGACGGCACAGCTGTGGCTACCGTTCAGTGTTTGGGAGTCTCGTCATTCGAACCGGGACGTTATCGACCGACATAACAAGTTCCAACTGTCACAACTGACACCAGACATTTTGCATAAGAAATCAAACACAAAATCACGGACACTATCTACTGACACTTGTGGTGCTAAGAGCAAAGTCACACATCAGATGCAGGTGTTGTGGCTGACATGTGGAATATATAATTTAATAATACTTTTAAATACATCATGCGGCCATAGCTGTGGGCTGCAAAGGTTTGGTGGCTGAGAAGTCGCTTTGGATAAAAGCGTCTGCATAGATGTAATGTAACTAATGTAATGTAAATCAAAAGTAAGTAGTAAGATCTTGATATTTTGTACCTCGGGGCAAACTCATCGATGGTTAGACCTGCCTTCAGACCAGTGCGGCAGTACTCCAGGCCGTTAGCAATGGTGTAGGCTACTTCCAGAATGGCATCAGCTCCAGCTTCCTGAAGATGGTAGCCACTGATGGATATGGAGTTGAACTTGGGCATGTGCTGGTAACACGGTCACAGTCATTAAAATCAGTGAAACTCTCAATATGATGAGCATTACATTAACAACATGAGCAAAAGTGACCACCAGATAAGCAGATTGCTTAGGTAACATACCTTGGAGGTATAAGCGAAGATGTCTGCAATGGCATGCATGGAAGGTTCCGGGGGGAAAATATAGGTGTTGCGTACCATAAACTCCTTCAGAATATCATTTTGAATGGTGCCAGTTAGTTTGGCTTTAGACACGCCCTGCTCCTCCCCAGTCACAATAAACATTGCCAACACAGGGATAACCGCGCCGTTCATTGTCATTGACACCGACATCTTCTCCAGTGGGATTCCATCAAAGAGCATCTTCATGTCTTCAACGGTGTCTATGGCGACTCCAGCCATGCCAACGTCCCCGTGGACTCGGGGGTTGTCTGAGTCATAGCCACGGTGCGTCGGGAGGTCAAAAGCCACTGAAAGACCCTGCTGTCCAGCTGAGATGAAAGAGCAAAACAGACAGTTGATATGAGAAAATGAAGATTTCAGTCTGATTAAACCAAGGGCGTTTAAATTAAGATTAAATGACTGCAAAGCTGATTAACCAGTATTTTTGGTTTGTCCTTGCAAGCTTTGGTGAGGTTCAACCTCCTCATGCAGTCTCTTCATATGCTCATATGACACATCCAATGCCACAGTAATTTTTATCTTTTCACCTTTTTTAATCTATCTATTTAATATTTCTGTGTAAATTTGAACTAATATAGAGTCAGCTACTGTCAGTGAACCATTCTATGACTAACTAACATTCTGAGTAACAGCCAAAATAACAGTGACTTTACGTGCAGGTGTTCAGATGTATTATAGGAACATGATGTCGACCAAAAGACAAATTCTGTCATTACAGAATAGGAAAAGAGGAGTGCACAATAGATTTGAAGTGGTGCAGAAGTTGTTGAGAGCTATGACTCCCCAACAGGTGTGTATTATTGTAAGGTCACTTTAAGGATGGGTTGACATTTAGGTTTGAATCTAGAGTGTTTCCAGAAAAAAATCAAGATCTACCTTTAATGTTATCTTTATAGAACTTGTTGCTCTCCTCCACAGTGCTAAAGCCAGCATACTGCCTGATAGTCCAAGGTCTGTAAGTGTACATGGTGGGATAGGGCCCCCTAGTGTAGGGAAATACTCCTGGCAATTCATCTGCCCTGTCGGCTGAGTCTGCTTGGGTGTACACAGGCTTGATGTTGATTCCCTCGGGCGTACGCCAGATCAGATCTTCTGGGTTCTTTCCCTTCAGCTGTTTCTTAGCCAGATTGGCCCATTCAGGAAGCAGCTCGGCCTGGTCCTGACATGGTGCTGAGGTGTGGATCAGAGAGCGGTGTGTGTACGCCGAGGAGACAGAAGCTCTAACCAGGTGCCGGGCAGCCGTCGCTGCACATGCCCTCTGTGCGGTCAGCATGCTCACTGTTGACTAAATCACACGCACATGGACCACCTGAAGTAGACAAACAGATATGAAATGTTGAAATCACTTTGTTAATGATGCCTGCACACATGGACTAAACACTAATGCATCTAATTGAATCCACCAAGCAGCGTGTTTTACAGTGAGACATTTTAGTGCTGGTTTCCTGTTTGCTGACACCCTCTACAGTTAACTTTGTTTAGGTGCATGAAATGTGTCATAACATACTCTCACACACCATAATATCATGCTTGATAGCCGAATGACGTTTAGCTGTACTGTAAAGCTGACGCTGCATCTCAGTACTGTCACTCAGTCATATTGGATATACTCAGTGCAGGTTTAACAGTACGCAGCTCGGAGCATGTGATGTTGCCACTTGACAGATGACATTGTTGAAGCATATCAGAGCGACAACGTTAACATTAGCTAGTTTAGTATTGTGTTGGTGGGTCGATGAAGCGAAATGAACTAGCTGCCATTTTTGACTTGATGATTAATTTAAATTAAATCCCCATGGACGACTTTGATAAGAGAAATGAATAGCAAGAAGGCAAAGCGTGTAAGTTCGTGTTGACACAACGTTAAGTAACGCAGTGATGCTGCTGAGCACTGCTAGCTAACCATGGGTGTTAAACAGCTTCAACTATTAGCATTCGTTGAAAGAACCAAAAGATGTCCGCTAACACGAGACATTTTTTAAGAACCTAACTATATTTTACAGCACTCATTTTTACACCTTTTGAGATACATTTCTGACCTTGTCGTTGTTTTCCTTTTACAGATTGACAAAAGACGTGTGCCCGTCTATCCAATGAAGTTTCACAACATTGACAGTCAGCCAATCGGATGCTACCGTCAATAGATCAACTTTAACCTACGACACCGGAAGTAAATAATAAATGAAAGATTGTTGAATTTCGTAGAGATAAGCAATGTCAGCTACTGTTTGTGTATTCCAATTATTGTGCTTTTAATTATTATAATTTTAAGTTTATTAATTCCATTTACTTTGTAGGGTGGATATTAATCACTGCGTATACTTCAATTTTCTTTATCAGTACGATGAACTCGTTTCATAGCTGGTGTGCCTTTGATTAGCAAGAAATTGCCGTTAGGGGGCGCTGTTGCTGCAGAAGCCCTCTTCAAATATGCTGCCAAACATTCTGCAACTCAGTTAGCGTTCTATTATCACCTACTCACTCACAAATCACACAAAGGACACAGACTCCTCGACACAGTACATGCCATTTTTATTCAAGAGTTGGTCAATAAACTGTCATAGTAGCAATTGCTCTTATAGAGTTCTGTACAGTATTGGGTTGGATTGGGATATATTGGATAGGGTACACTTGCAGTAAGTGTTTGAGGGATATAAAATATACTAAACAGAGTAACATCATTCAGAGCATTCAGCAGGACAAACCTTCATCAAAGTGGCAATGCAGACAGTGGTATATAATGCCCAGTTAAGATACAGAGCAGGAGTTATGTACTTTCAACGTATGTACCCGTCCTCTGTCATTAGAACTGTAAGGCAGAATATGTTTTGATTACAATGTAGCACGGCTTTTCATCAGATGACTGATTTCCTCATGGTTCAACAAAATGTACAACTTTAAAAAGAAATGACACAAACCTCTGCATCTCTGGCTAACAAACAGAAACCACCTGTGGTGTGTCTGAAAAAGTCTTGCATGATGTGAACATTTTCTTGCATCTATCATGACAAGATGGCAACAAAGCAGTAGCAGATATATTTAAATATTAAAACTAAAGAAGACTGTTGAAATCAAAGAAGAAGAGCGGGTGAATGGCGGGAGACGGCAGCCGGTTATGGTCTCCCTGCGGAAACAGGTTGTGGCAAACGCAGCCTTTAACCGTCAACCTTTGTACTCCAGGCATCACTCCAGCTTGAGCAGCTCCACGTCAAATATGAGCGTGGCGTGGGGGGGGATGACCCCAGGGTGTCCTGTCGCTCCATAAGCCATATCTGGTGTGCAGGTGATTTTTGCCCTCTGGCCCAGGCTCATCTGAAGCACAGAAGAAAAGAAAAACTGAACTGTGTGTGCAGTTTTAAGTTTTAACAGGTCTTTTTCACAGAATGCAGGTCTCACTAATATTATTAATATAATATACAAATATTAATGAATAAATGCCCTTCTAGCTACCGTCAAAAGGTTTTAATGTAGTGTAGTAAAGTAATGAGCCATTCAATGCAACTAGGTGTAGTGCAGTCTTGGAGCCGGGAAATGGACAATGTTTTGGGGCTTCCAGTGTAAAAGACTTCCTCTTCCACGCGCTGGTCCTTGTTTATACTCTGATTATCGATCTCAGAACCCGTTGGCTATCTTCTGATGATGTTTTGAACGCAGACACATTTTTAAAAGAGCTGATAAAAAGCTAATTTATACGTTTCTGAGATCGATAAAAAGCTAAATTGTTGTCAGATAGACAGCATTTCCACCAATGTGTTCAGCCTCTTGTGCTCTCTTCACGGTTTACCTGCATACAACCAAAGTTCGCTGAAACATGAAACCAGAACACTACCAATACTAAAAAACCTGGCCCTTGCCTACAGATTCTGCATTCGTATGCAGATATTCGATTATAGCGCTGCCTTAACTCTCACTCACCTGTGATACTCCTTCCTCCCAGCCCTTAATGACCTCCATCCGTCCAATCTTGAACTTGAAGGGCTTGTTCCTGTCTCGAGAAGAGTCAAACTTCTTCCCATTCTGCAGCATACCTGCCAAAGAGAAAGAACAGTAACACAATTCAGAGCAAACAGAAGCATCTGGTTTAGAACCTACCCATTTTGGTGATTTGATACAAAATAGCAACTAAGTGCACATTTACCTTTATGGCTGTTTTTCACATCTGTATTGTTAACTGCTGGTATGACTAGTAGTACTGTTAACTCATTATGGTCCTTTATCACAGTGTATCAATGCACGCCCTTTCCTCAGTAGCTTATGTTTTGAAAGAGGCATTTTAAGATTAAAAGGAATAAAGCAACGCTGGCTCCAGTCTGAGGAATTACTCTGGCGGGGCTTCTTATCAGGATCTTGAGTCTGTTTCAATTACCCAAATGAACAAAGGGAATGTGAACCAGGAAGCACTGGCCTGGTTTAGTGGATTATTTTTAAAGTTAACTAGGCCACTGCTTGCCTGTATCTAGACCACAGGGAGAAATGGGTAACAAAGGCGGAGCAGTGCAGGACTGCGCTCCTTCAGAACACTGACCAACCGCTCAGACATGATAAAAACATCTGGGCCATTAAAAAAAGCTACTAATGGAACAGAGACACTTCATTAGACCTTGATATGTCAGGTATTTAATCCCCTGTATTCTGGTTATTCTATCTATTAACTGTATCTAAATTCAATTTCCAGAAAATGTACATCGACATCGCCCTCCCCTAGTCTGAACTTGTTAACCCTTCACAGTCTTGCAGGGAGTCAAAGTGGTGTCAAGCTAAACAGTTCTGCATCCACTTGCACCTTGGAACTTGCTCTGTGATGGTCCTTTGATTTATCTTTCTCTGTCCTAATGCAACAAGTGTGAATACCTTGCACTTAAAGTTGTGCGCTAGCTGAAGCTTAGTGATGGTGTCTGGCTCATCTGGTCATATGAATGTTGGTACTGTACTGCTTCTCCACTTACATGCCCCCTAAACTTAGTAGGTCCATCATTTCCAAGAATCACGGTTGCCCAGATATCAGCGGGCTGGGCTCGCTCCAACCGTGGAGTCATCAAGTGCACGGCAAACGCCACCTGCTACAGGCCATTCGAGTAGCAGAGGCAACACCTTCTTGCATCAACCGCAGAAAACATGGGTTCAGTTTCTGGCAACAGTGGCTGCAACTTGCACTGATTGGCAATGTTCACACGTGGGAAGCCAGTGAGGGATCATATCCTGGTAGTCGCACTAATAAGCCCTACTGGTTGGTTAGGGTGTCTTTTCTGAGACCTGCTAACGTAAAAGGAGGTATTTCACACCCAAACACGTAATATTCTATTAGTAAAGGCTCCTCCATGTTACGCTAAAAGGAGCAGCTAACAACAGCAGAGGGGTTAACAGCAACAAGTACTGTAGTACACACTAGCAACTGGCCAAAACCAGTTTGAGAAAAAAGAAAATGGAGAAAACACCACCTGTTCCTTGTTTCCTGTAATAAGAAAATACACAGCAGCATTGTTCTAAAGAGAGATAATGGATTCCAATACACGTATTCACAACATGGTTTGTACACTGTACATGTACAACATGCTGAAGGTACGTGTGGTGTACTTTGTACAACATGTATTAATAGAGTTAGGCTAAACAGTTGCATACATGTTTCACTAATGGCTCAATCAGGAAAGCGAAAACATCCCAAACCTACACCCCACTTGTATCACTGCTGTTATCACTCTTTGGACAGCTAAGCATGGGTGGGCCGTCCCTTCCTGAGGCCGGCTCCCACTCTCTCCTCATGAAAAGCTTTCACTTGGTAGCGCTCTGACTGGATCTGTAAAAAGCTGTGGTGCACAGCACAGGGGTGGGGTTATTTTTACTCCGTCTACTGTATCCTGTCTCGCCCCCGTCTAGGACGGCTGCCAGCACAACAGCCCCCTCGGCCCAAGTGTGGATGTAAAGCTATCTGTCTACGACAAACTTATACATGTCGCCGCAGTTCACGGCTGCAAGCATGCTCATCTCAATGGAAAGATTTAAATCTCATGTTTAATTAATTAATATGTCAAGGGCGACAAACTGGGAGTAGGTTTGAAGCAAAGAAAATAAGTAGCAATTTCATAAAAAATGACTCAAATACTATCATTATGCAGGCCAAACAAGAGGGTCCTGCAGGGTTTTCTGGATAATTATTTATGTGTTGTAACACTACTGTCGTATTTCTCCTCATATCTCTCTCCCATCTTTTCTGCCTACTCGCCATCAGATTAAAGCTGTCAAACACAAAGACAACTCTACTGCATATAGTGATGTTCCCCCTCTAGGACATGTTTTTTTGTCCTAACTTAGCAGCTGTGTATCAGCTCTTTCCTTGCTTCCTCTAACTCTCCGATGTTGGGACAGAACACTTCCCACGGCACTCGATCACAACATTCCCCCTTGGAAGATGAGATGGGCACCTCCTGCCATACAACCCCGTGTTTCAGTCTCCATCTATTTCTGTGTCACGTTTCATGGTGAAGTCTGGTGCTCAAACATGGTAAGGAATGACGTCCACATTTAGGCATGACATCATATCCAGTAAGCCTGTTGCTCCCAAATCTCACGCATCGTGTCAGTGGAGACCGACAAGGCTGTTTATCATCAGGCTGCTGCAGATGAGATCTGAGATCTGCTCCCATTTTCTTCCTTCAGTGAGAGCCAGACGGAAAAATGACTGCAGGATTGCTTTATAGCCCCTAAATGAGGCAATTATCCATGAACTGTTCAAGCTTTTGGCCAGTCTTATACATGTGTAACTGGGCTGTGCAGCTCAGTGTGTACATGTGGAATAACAAGGCCAGTGAAAGTTAATCCGAGAGTAAAACAGACGATGACCCATCTCACCGGCCTGCTTGTCTGTGCAGAGCTGCTGCTCTGTGAACAGACTCGCAGTCAGACACCGCCGAACCAAAGTGTGTGTGTGTGTGTGTGTGTGATTTTTCTAATTATTTGGTCCTGCCACTTTCATGGAGCCACAGCTCTTACCCGCCTCGTGGGCAATGAGCAGTCTGCTAATTTGGGCCACCACGACTCTGACTCCAGAGTCAGAGCAGGTCACTCACATATCAGCGTGTATGTGTGTGTGTGTGTGTGTGTCTGCATGTTTAAAATCCCAGAGGTGAATATGGGGATCAAAACACATAGCAGTGAGAGAGTGACAGAGAGTTTCTGTGAGAATGAGGCTAGAAGCAGAGAGGCTTTAAATCCCATCATGCATCAGGAAAATCACGCTCTCCTTACCCTCACTTTTTATCTTCTCTGCCATCTGGTAAACTAACACCACAGACAGGGTGCGGTGGAGGGTGCAGTCTGTGGCTGTGCACTGACTGCCAGCTCGATGACTTAGGACAGGCTTATGTTCCAAATCTACAGCTAACCTCTATCACCAGTACCTCCTCTTCACCAGATCTTGAACTAATCTTGTATTTGAGCTTTTAAAACAAAACAAATGTAGGTCTCTGTATTTACTTCAGCAGTATGTAATCTTAAACTGTCATTTAGCTTTCAAACTAATTTAAGATAAACTAAACCACACCGCCTGACTACAGACTACCAGTACACTTTTACTGTACACCAATAATGGTTAACGCGATAAAACAAAACTAGAATTACCGCCCTGGTTATATCCCTCCACCAACCAGTCAAGTTGCAGTTTATATCCATATCTGTCCAGACTCGTACAATATATGCAGCAAGTGTTTCATTTGGTTAAGTGGAAGTTATCACTATACTGATGATACATAATGTCTGACTCCAGTGAACATACACTGTTGAACTAATAAATGCTAATGCTGTGCTAGTTTCGTCCCTGTCAATGTGTGAGTGTGAAACGTGGAATCGCCCAATTCATTCTTAAATTATGACTAAAAACCTATTTCGAGGTCACGATGGCCTTTGAGTCAAAAGCGTCACCAATTGATTGTCCGGCCAGCTGAGAATCAGTCATCAGTTCTCGAGTTATGGCCAAAAACGTGTTTCAGGAGGTCACAGCGACCTTGACCTTTATAAAACAAATTGTAATCTTTTCATCGAGTTCAAGTGGACATTTGTGCCAAATTTGAAGAAATTCCCTCGAGGCGTTCCTGAGACACCGCAGACAGTGTTTGTTTACAGATGCATGCGTGCCTTACTGTGAGGCATACATTGTACATCTAATGATGCAACAAAATAGTCAAATTATCTCTAAGAAAACAACCATGTTCAAATAATGCCTTATGATCAACACTACGGTCTTATTTCCACACAGCTTTACAGCTCTGCCCGTAAACACCATTTTCATTCTTCTTCTTTTTTGAATTGAATGAACTTGAATGAAAGAGAATGAATGGGACAACAGAAAACACAAGCCGAGGCTACTCCCAAGCTCTAGCACATCCTGGTGTTAACAGATCCTGTGGGCGGGACAGTGCAGCCCGTTTTGCTACATTCAGGGACAATCGGTACAACAGAAGACAAGACGTCGATGATGCGATTGTGACACGGAGCACAGGAAACAAAGGCAGAAAAACCAGGAGAAGTGCATCCAAAATAGGTACAATCCTAGAGAAAGAGAGCAGCGACTTTAGCTGCTTTTGCTAATTTACTAACCAAATAATAGTAGGTGGAGGGAAACAGAACCACCAGGCAAAGAGTAAATGACTACCAAACCCTCGCTACACAAGGCTACAGACTAAGGCGTACTGTAGCTCTGCAGACATCATGCCCAAAGGGAAATCCGGTTACTTTTTCCAGCTGTCCCAAAAAGGTTGAACAACACAACACAACAAGTGATATCCAGAGTTGGTCCTGTGTCTTTCTGACTATTATCATCCCCCGAGTCAAACAAAGAAGAAATTCTTATATAAAACTAAATACTTTAAGGAAGTCAGTCAAGTCAAGTAATAATGGTCGTTAACTGATTATGACAACCGCGTGAGCCCATTTTCAAATGATTGAAAGCAAATCTACAGCATCACAGAGAAGCAAGAACTGGACAAAGACTAATACATGCAACACTCATAGACCTGATTCAAACCCGTTTACTATGTGCAATAACTTGTACAACGATGTAATAGCGCAGTGACATTCAGACAGACCGATGAAATGTGAACAAGTCTTTGTTTACTTTCTGTCTGACCTAGCTGTCTGGACTGCCAACCCTCCGGGGCAGAGAATAACCCAAATATATTTCCCAAACGTCTTACTGCCCCGCCTCAGAATTGGGCAATCTGACAGGAGACAAACAGGATAAAGAAAGCGTGTGCGTGCATGTGCCTGTGCGTGTGTGTGTGCGCGCGCGCATGCACGGTGCAAGTTGCAACAGTCTCTAAAATGACACCGATACTGTGATGAGACACCAAATTTCTCCTTCGCAACAAAAGCAAAATCATATTTCTTGGGTGTGGTGCTTAGAAAGTGTACATGACACACAGGTGCATACATTCACAGGCTGTGTATGCACAGTCAGCGAGAGCTCAGCCCAGTCCTGCTCCAAATATTGTCCAAAACACACACACACACACACACACACGGACAAATTTCCTCTCTCAACACGGAGACATCTGGTTTCACGCTCGCCAAAAACAAAGAGTCAGTTACCTATGTAATGAACAACACATGTCTGGCCCTTCTTTGGAAATGTCCTTCCTGTTAAGAAGAGAGAAAAAGCAAGTGTTATTGTGTGTGTGTCTTGTCTCATCTTGCAGTTTAACAATGACATGGTTACATTTGGCGAGGTGTTCCTGGCAGGAGGAACGCCATACATTATGCCTGCAGACATGCTGAAGTCAGATATGCATCCTAATGTTGTACTTTAGCCTGGAGGCTTCTGTTTCTAATGCCTCTGGGTTCACTGCGTTATTAGTGCGTTAGACAGAGAGAAACACACATTGAGGAGCCTTGCATGTCTGCCAAAGCTCAGTTACCTTGTGAGCAAATTCAATGTAGAGACTTGCTTGACAGATTTAACACATTTAACAGTAACGTTAAGTATGGGGAGTTCTAGAAAGATGCCATGCCAGGGATGATGATGAACGCTGTAAAATGTGGGCTTTAAAGACTCCTAACTATATCGCGAATACTGCTATTAGATGCTAGCTAACTTCCTAACAAGTAATTGACCTTAACGTTGCATCCTACACCACATAACTTGCTCTTTTAAGTTAATTATGTTGATATTTAACACGATTTGAACGACATTCCAGAGGACAACCGAGCCCCAAAACCACCACCACCACCACCCCCCGCATCAAAGCACACACGAGCGGATAAATCAACTTACCATCACCGGGGGATATTGTCTCGACTTCCACGCCCATGCTTGTGCTACTTCAAAGACTAGCTCTAAAACATACAGCCTAAAAAGCCGCCTCGACAGCCAATGTTACCCGTTTTGCGGCTACAAGTCGGGCTGTATCGGGGGAAACCATGCATTCACCGACCACTACCGACCCGTAGCTACAGCCAACCGAGAGACAGCCAAGATATTTTGGAGTTTGTAGCGAGACAGCGTCGAGATGTGCAACTCTACCGCGTACGTCGTCTTCAGCCTCGGCAAACACTGGCGCCACGCGGCGGACCAGTGGAAGAAGAAGCATAGCAACACCTCACTGTACAAATACTCTGTTACAAGTCAAAGTTCTGCATTCAAAATGTACACAGGTAAAAGTACTAGCATCAAAATATAGGAAGTGCCAAAAGTAAAGTAGCCTAATCATTTTGCAAAATGGCCCATTGCACAGTTATATATATTATAATGAATAATAATTATTGGTGCATTAATCTGTACCTCACTAAAATTTCGCAGCTGGTGAACGTGGGGCTAATTTTAAGTAGGCAAAGTGGCAAAAAACGAGACTATTATAATTCAACTACATATCCCATAATGCACCGAAAACGTCAGTTAGTTTTTCTTCCGA
Source organism: Nannoperca australis (assembly GCA_036023655.1). Lineage (NCBI taxonomy): Eukaryota > Metazoa > Chordata > Actinopteri > Centrarchiformes > Percichthyidae > Nannoperca > Nannoperca australis. Next base: position 18,242 of record JAVQJD010055977.1, read on the forward strand.
GTCAGACTCAGAAACGAACGTTCCGGACACATTTCTACCGGCAAAACGTGAATTCGTGAAACCAGTGATTCACAGTGATCCACATGAGAAGTTTGCGGTTTTATAAGGTAGGCTACGCTTAGAGTAAAACTATATGTTTGTGTATAGTTTAACGCTATTTATTAGTTTGCTCGCTACATGCAAAGGACAACAAAATATAACGTTCACGATTTCCAGTGAGTTTGAATTAGAAACTGCGTCTCATAATGGTGGCTAAGTTTATAACTTTCTCATTTTAACCACATGTGCAATCTAACCTCTTCTCAGTAAGGTAGTATTCAGTTACTTTCTATAACCTCTCCATACAGTTTCATGTTAATGCGCTCCATTATACCAAAGCGGACATCAAAGGTAGTGGACTTATCCACTGTGCATGCTGGACTAAGGATGGTACTTTGAATGATATTTAACTCGCACGTCTAATTTTGAATCGGTGTTATTTGTCTTATTCATTTGACATCTCAGATTTGATGAGGAACAGAGTTTCTAATTTAAAGTAAACCCAAAGTGATTGTGTCAGTTTCTCTCAGGTTAAATGCTGTGAGGAGATTCTCAACACATAGAATTGTCAATTCCCTGAAGTCCTAACAGGAGCTGTGTGTTCTTAAGGTCATTCAGGTATAAGCAGCTATAAGTGTTCGTCACTGCTGCCTCAGCTCAGAAAGAAGGGATTAAGGCATGTACTTGGAAGGACACACAAGAGAGGCTTTTGCTATTCTTAATCTGCATGGGTAGCAATAGCTAGTGTTGTGCTGGACTCGTTCAGATCAGGTGCGGGTCTCTGTCATCAATGTTAACTTTCTGAGTCATATATTTTCTTCTTTTTCTCCTTGAGCCATCTTCCTTATACCTGCCAGGATGGATCTTGGTAAGGCTAAGCTTCTTAGGTCAGGTCTCAACAGCCTACACCAAGCCATCCACCCTGTGCATGGGATCGCATGGACGGACGGCAAGCAGGTCTGCCTGACGGCGCTCTTCTTCATCAATGGCGAGGTGAAGTTTGGGGACACAAACGTTATTGGGCAGTTTGAACACGTCTTCGGGCTCTTCTGGGGCCCGCTGTGCTGCTCTGACTCCCCTGCCTTGCTGGCGGTACAGCACAAGAAACACATTACCGTGTGGCAGCTGCAGCTCAGTGCGCTCGAGCAAAACAAGCTGCTGTGCACTCAGACCTGTGAGATGAGCGAGCCCTTCCCCCTGCTCTCCCAGGGATGCGTGTGGCATCCTAAATTGGACATTCTGGCTGTGCTGACCAAGAGGGACACGTCTGTGCTGTTTTCTGTCAGGGTGGACAACAGGAGAACCAAAGCGGACATCAAAGGTAGTGGACTTATCCACTGTGCATGCTGGACTAAGGATGGTACACGCCTGGTGGTGGCTATAGGCAGTGCTCTTCACTCTTACATCTGGAATGACATCCAGAAGAGTCTGGTGGCCTGCTCCTTCTGCCCCATCTTTGATGTGGGAGGCTACATCTGTGCCATCGAGGCCACAGGGGAGGCTCAAGTAGCCGTGGCAACAGAGCTGCCTCTGGATAAAATCTGTGGGTTAAATGCTGGCATGGCCTTTGACATGCAGACAGAGACAGAGTCCCTGCAAGGCCACGGCTCGCACGGGGATGACGACAGCCCTCTGGACTCGAGGAGAAGATCGTTTGAATCAGATAGGTCCTACATCCCCAGCTCAGGCCCTCTAGACCTCACCCACCTCTTGGCGAGGCACCGTCGCTCTGACCCCAGCCCCCTTATTCACCTGCGTCGTCGAGACACCATGACGGGCTCCGGCCAGGACTGCTCACACCTCATCCTGGTCACATATGAGCGCAAAGTCACTACCACCCGCAAGGTCAGTATCCCAGGGATTTTGGTTCCAGACATTGTGGCTTTTGACCCACGTGGCTCCACAGTTGCAGTGGCTTCCAACACCTGCAACATGGTGCTCGTGTACTGCATCACAGCCTCTGCCATGCCGAACATTCAGCAGATCTCTCTGCAGACCAATGAGAGGCCCAAAGGAGTCTGCTTCCTCAATGACAAGATGCTGCTGCTGATGCTGGGCAGGCAGAAGTCCAATGACCCTGCCTTCCTTCCTTCTTCTAACACAGATAAATATATTCTCCGCCTCCTAGCCAAAGAGTTGATGTATGATGGAGAGACTCCTATCACACCATCCCCCTCTGCTTACAACAATGAGTCCACTTCTAATTCCTGCGCAGGGATTAGGAGGCACTCGGAGCACCTGTCTAAGGATGACAGGGAGCGCCCAGGGATAAAGGACTTGGTGTTGCCTGGGGGGGGAGTATTTCGCTCACCAGGCAACAGGCGCAGGCTGGTGGAAGAGGTGAGGAGCAGCGAGCCCTGCCCCGTCACCAGCTCTGTAGATTTCTCTGACCGAGCATCCGACAGAGCCCTGTCCAGTAGCTCCTCCATCACGGTGGAGAATTTCGACATGGATCACGTCCACCGTATGAGCAGCCTGGCGGTGGCCAGCCAGGCCAGCAGGGACTCCAGCCGGGCCAGCTCTCCTCGCCTCGAGCCGTCGGACAGGCTCCACACAGAGCCAACGCTGCCTATGCCCGAGAAGACGCCGGGCCCCACCAAGGAGCGTGCCCTGGAGCAGCTGGTTCACAACATGGAGAGGCTTTTCACGCGCTTTGCAGATGTACAGCAGTGCCTGTCAGAAATCAAAGATCATACCCAGAATGGCAAGAAGGCCCAGAGTGTCTACCCCAATGCCTCTGAACCCCCCTATGTCAATGTCACATGTCAGGTAGAGTTTTACTCACTACGTTTTCTCTCTGTAAGTGTAACTGACTGTACAGGGATCCTCGCTGTAGTTAGAGACGTTCTTTCTAAAGTCTCTGTCACAAGCTTAAGGAGAAGACAACCGAAATACTTTGAATCTTTTATTGTTTTACTGGTATTTAATTATCAGGTATCAGATCAAGATATTGATTAACTGTTGTAATAGTGATTAGCTTGACCTTTTTTTGATTTGTTCCTGATTTCAACTGTGTCCGCCTTTGTGCACGTGCAGAAGCAGTTATCAGAAAACGTGTTCATCGATGAGCGGAGGCCAGTGCTGCTGTGCGATGGGAAGCTGTGTCTGCGGGCCCTCCAAGACCTCTTCAACCTAACCATTGTGGAGATGATGTATGGTATGTGCAGCCTGTTTAAGTTCACAAATAAAATACTGTACTTTATTTTTTTTTTTGCCTCCATCCACCTTTTTAAATGACAGTGTCTACCTTCAGTTTGGTGGAGTAAATCCATTTGAAGCTTAGAATTGGTCTGTCTTTACTACAAAGAAGTATCTAAGCTGCCTTCCTAAAACCTTCTGCGTGGCATTGCCTGTGAGATTAGCCATGTTGTGAGAGAGAGAGTGTACAGGGTTGATCAATTAAACTCTTTCTAGGCCTCTTAGCAAGGTCTCCCCCTGTGAGTATTTTCAGCAAGCTTCATTGATGGGCTTCCCCAGTGATGTCACCTAGAAGTCAGCAGATGGGTCAAAGCCGAACTCGGTTACTGTTTTTAGCTCTTTGAGAACTTCAAGTTAACTTTTCGGAATGCATTTTAATTGATAAAGGTCCTCATATTTCATTGTGCAATCTTAGATGACACATTCCATCATTGTTATTCTGTTAACGTGCATAAGCTATAATTAGAAGTGTTTAAAAGCCTAGGTCAGATTACAAGGTTTTAAACAAAAGCAGCTTACTACTGTGTAATGTGCAGTGTGTTGCTGAGTCCCGTCCAACAAGTTTTGTCTATCACAAACTACATTTTGCATTTGGAAAATTCAACAGAACTTGGATGTATAGAAAACCGTGCTCAGCCAATAGCCTTGTGTTATTTTTCCAGGTCCATTGTGGATTGTACTTGTGGCAGATGCGGACGGCTTTGTGCCTCTGACCTTCAAGCCCAAAGAGGAGCTCACAGTGCGGAACGGGAAGCGGAAAACTACCCTACGGACTCCTGGGAGTCCAGACAACTCCTGCCCATCAAGTCCAGCCCCCAGCCAAAGCGCCAACACAACAACAGAGGCCTCCACATAGTACCTCTCACCCCCACACTTTTCTATGGACTTGCAGTTGTATGCCTGTTAGAGTGGATGTGGCATAAACATGCAGAGCCTCACTAATGTAGTTAACCAGAGCTATTTTTGTACTGAAAAACTAGGGATTTGAAAAGGGCTGCTGCCTATTCACACGTGATGTTTACATGCTGCTGCTTTGAAATGAAAGCTTACCTGAAAGAAGTTTGAGCACAGAGCCACGTTTTCTATGTAAATGTTTGCTGACAAAACGCAGTGCAGTTGCTGAGGTCTAATCCTTCATTAACGCTGGACGCAGATTGTCGTGCCATGGCACTCTACCAACAGCTTTGAGTATGTTTTAGAGATGTTTAAGAAGGGTTTTCAGCTGTCCTGATGTCCTGGTACAAGAAGCAATAGAGGCTTATGGATAAAATGTTTTGTTCTGATCTTTTTCTGTTATTACTGGAACGCAGAAATGCCCACACTAGTGAATATGAGGTGTACAAAAATCAAATTTTACCCATAAAATGTCTGGATTAGCACTACAACTGACCACTAGAGGGGGTGAGACTCAACGAAAACTTCCCTGTCATTGCTGTACATCCTCCTTCTTGAGCTTAAAGATCAAATATGTGTAAAAGTGTATCTTTTGGTAGCGTTTTGGTGATTACATTTGCATAACTAACGTGCACTCCTTTGTGTTACTTATTTTACTTCAGCAAAGAAACACAAAACACATTTAATTCGGTCTACCAACCAACCTCTTTTTTTTTATTCAACATTTATTCATTTCATATCATCAATCCTCAGTAATCATATATCATAAATAAATAACAGTGTTGTAGAGCTATACACAGCAAATAATGATATACATTCATTTATATAAATTAGGTAATTTTATATATTTATATGTCCAAGATGACTGTACAGTACATGTGAAAATGAAACAAAAATGTTTACATTAAAACCATTTCAACTATTTTTCAGTGTAATATACACTAATGAGCATCTTTCCAGCGTCGCTGGAATACGTGGCTTCATGAATTCACTCCGTTCAATGTCCAGATCACACGCTACTCAGATCTTCTATCGTTCTGGAACTGATGCTCTGTTTCCTGTGGGAGACATCAATATCAGTAATGTGTTAAATTAATAGCAGTGGTGGAAAGTAACTAAGTACATTTACTCAAATAGTGTACTTTTAATTTTGAGGTACTTTGTTTTGAGCTACTTCATACTCGACTCATACTAAACTACATTTCAGAGGTAAATATTACTACATTTATCTGACAGCTACAGTTGCATGCATTACATATAATTACTTAAAAACATATGAGGCATTGTATTAGATTAAACTACCCTACACCAAATCGACCAAATATTATATTTAAGTACTTCTTACATATTAATGATGAACTAATAATGATCTGAATACTTCTTCCAGTACTGATTAATAGTATATTAATTGTTTATAGCATCATTGGCTTAATGGCACAGCTGAACATGCTGGCATTGGACTGGTTTGTTGCATGGTTCAGATATTCAATAGGAGAAAAGTAATGGCGGCATTTCTCATAATATAACTGATGTCCCTTAAGTGGAAATCCTCATGATTCCGGTTTTATATTTTTATTTGATGACATCTCTTTTACAAGGCAACTTTAAATGTAATCTCTTATTATTCTCTATTATTCTAACATACATTGGATAACCAACAATAAAAATGTCATGAATTAAAAGGATAATCCAGTAATTTAGAAATGTACTTCCATAAAGGCCATAAAGTAGAGTCACATTAAACCAATCAAATCAAATTAGCAGCAGCCCAAATATCCTGACTTTAATTGTCTAGTATGGGTCAAGATCCATACTAAAAATACTGGATCCTACATATCCCATAATGGAAAAATTACCCTGTTGACATCATAAGGCTTTGAGTTTTCAAACTTGGAGAGCTCCCTCCAGAGCTACAGAATACATTATTATTTAACATTAACATTATTGTTGTGTTTTTACAGGCTGAGTAGACTGATAGGTTACAGTTTTTTTTCTCAGGTGTATATTTGTGATTTCTCCTCACCGTAGCTCGTCCAGGCAGACTATATTCCTGAGCCGCACATCTTCGCTGATAGGATAGAGCAGCAGGATCATTAACCCTGTAACAATGAAGGCCACTGGGGCAGCACCAATCAGCAGCTTCAGGGTGTACACAACAGGAGCAGGCTGCTTGCAGGCGCCAGTGTCATACCCTGCAAATCTAAACACACACACACGCACGCACAAACATGCAGAGATCCAATTTAAACACAGGTTGCAGGAATATCGACATCCAGCCTGAGGCTGCAATGCTGCAAATGAGAAAACTCGATACATTTCACCCAATAAATCAGGTCCAGGGGGTTAACACTTTTTCACATAATATCATGACACGCTAAGTGCAGATACAGCACATCACAGAGTGTGTAAATCAATGGTGCGTGTGCGATAGTAATGCAGACTTACTCCAGACAGAGGGTGGACACTCCCAGAGAGATGCCAGCAGCAAACTTGGTGAAAAACACGTAGAACGAGTAGAAGATAGCTTCATGGCCTTTAGAGTAGGGGTTGGCCAGTCTAAAGTCATCCACCACATCTGGCAGCATAGACCTGAATTGCACACATACACATGCAGAGTTGAACGCAGAGCAATCTGTGGTATTTGATTTTGTGAGCATGTGTCCTTTGTCTTTAATAATCACCATCACTCTAAGACATGGTAAAATTGTAAGCTGATGTGTGCCTCTCACTTTAATCATCTTATACAACCACTCAAGATGGTAGTAGCTGATGATGTGAGGTCTACTTATAGCGCTCTGATAAACCGGTGGGCTAAAATTACAGAGCTAATAACACAATTAGATGATGAGCAGCGGGCGGTACTGCTGGACTCAGCCCACAGAGAGGATAAACAATCAGCTCCTTCCAAAATAAACATGCCCCCACAGGAGGCCCCTGTAATTTGGGGTTTGAGGGAGGGGACAAGAGACGAGTGAGGAGCAGAGGCGGCCATGGAAACAAACAAAACACGCATGGAGCGGAAGGTTGCTGTACCTCTGGCGTTGTAGTAGCTCCATGATGGTATAGAAGATTTATAGTCGACACCACCTCTAATTCATAAAAATAACATCACTTCCATGACCGTAACGTGACCCAAGTGAATGGACCGGGCCCTCTAGGCACCAAGTCACCACTAACAGCATGCTGGTGCACTATTGTGGATTAACTAATGACACTTTGCATCAAATCAAAGGGAACTAACAGGAGCAGCACAACCACTGCACAGACAGATGTATTGCAGGACTGCAAGTACATAAAATATGTCAGAGGCTTAATGGATTTTTTATATTTTAAAGATGTAAATTTATATTTTCAGAATATAAAGTGAGCCGTGGCATATTTCTTTAAATCCTCAATGGGGGGGCTGTCTGAACATAAACTTGGCAGACAGCAGGGAGAGTCCCAAATACAGTTGACACAGACAGACTGTCAGGCTCACATTTAAAAACAGCGTGCAGGTATCCAGTCTACCTAGCTTGCCTGATTTTTGAACTGCTAGAGGGAATTGGAGCACACGAGAAGAAGAAGACTCTTGATTTATGTGATCTCATAAGAGATGTTTCCATTTTTGAGGCTATCCGTGATTTTGCTCAAATGTTTGAATCATTTAAAAAAAAATGATTTGGCGTTTATAAGTGTTAATCCTATATGTGAAATAAAAGAAAATACATTTTCCCTGAGGAATAGGGTGGAGGAGACAATTCCCAGAAGAACTTGTCATGGGAACCTTCTTGGTTTAAATTGTTACAGATAAGAATAAGTGATGATCTGATGTGCAATGAAGTCTTACCATGGCAGCAGGAGCGAGGCAGCCACACTGAGTCCGGAGGAGACAGCCACAACATAGGCCACCACAACATTGGGGATTAAGACCAGCATCATGGTGAAGGGCATGATCCACTAGATAAAAGGGGAAGAGTCATACAAACACTTAAAACTCTATAACAACTTAAAAAAACAACATTCTTCAAGTGTGTTTCTGTGATGAAGACAAGGATGCCACATGCCCCACTTTGTCCACAAGATGGCACAAACATCAAAGTGTAATAGTCGTGTTAAAAGCTGCTCTGGTGAACACAAAATGAAAACCGTATACTCACTGTGATACCGCAAAAAGCTGCCGTCTTCTTCCCAAACCTCTGCAGAAACCATTGCCACAACGGGATGCTTATCACTGCAGAAACCTGGTGAAATTGCGTTTTGAATATTGTTTTGAAAGTGATTTAGTCTCGTAAGTAAGTGTGAAATAAATAAAAAACAATAGCTATGGGGAAAATAATGAGGTTTGTATATATGATAACAATGATAAGCGTCATTATTCCTTTGTATTTTACAGACAAGTTAAGTGTTATATCTTTGTAAAGTAAATCACTGATGAAAGTTGTACTCACCAGGATGGTCATCACAATATTCTGGAAGTGGTCCCTCAAGTCGGCGGCATAAGTGCAGAAGAGGACAAAGTTGCTCTGAACCAGCTGCAGAAACCAGAGATCAAACAGATAGTCAGTGTTGTCTTGTCTGCTCAGCACTGTCGCGCGGCACTCAGCTTGCTGTGCTGAGTGCCAAATGAAGTGACTAGAGAAGCTGCTGACGGTGTTTTGCAGTGATTTATTCCCACTCCCGGCTCACATGGATGACAAGTGACACCTCCTCTGAGATGAGAGGTCCAAAATATACCGAAATAGATCTGATGGAAAAGGCTGCAATAATTTAAACAGCCAAAAGAGGAGGTGTCAAAACTGTAGAATGGGCCTACAAATGACAGACAACAGCAAGAATATGCTGCGCTGTTATCACTCTCAAGAGACCTGAGACTTCAAACATGCTTTAAACCATGAGCTTTCAGTAAGTGCTCTTCCACATTGATCAAATCACCATTGAGCGACAGCAATTCTTCCACGCTGTCAGGATCCAGGACTGGCTCCATTTACTGAAGCACTGAGTGTCATTTCTGAGAAGTGCTTTGTACATGAATGTGCATTTACCTGAATGGCGACAGTGATGAAGAGGAATGCTGCGGTTAGAGTGAGGTATGGCCCGTGTCTCATCACCAGGAAGAAGCCCTGATGGAACGGAATCTGCTTCTCTGTCTTCGGGGCGTACGGATCTGAAACAGTACCGTGGAATAAGAAGAGGAGTATGCAGCATATCGAATAACATGCAGTAAGAGAAAGGCGATGGATTTGCTATCTGGCAATCCTGGAACTGCCTCTGCATTGCAGTGGATGCTGCTAGTCCCACAGAGAGTTGTCAGTTATAGTGTAATAATCCTCTTACGAATGACCATTATATGTAATAAGTATTGTATTGTCCATGTCAACCTCCTTTAACTTGAAAATACCAATACAAATGAAGCTGCAGAAGAATTAAAAACACCTAGGTCCTACAGAAATGTTAGCCAGCTAAGACAGAAAACACTTTAGGTTGTATTAAATTCAGTTTCAGTAAATTCAACATTATGACTTTGGCTTTTTTTAAACCTTATTTGACAGGTTGCATGCAACAAAGGTCCCCAGTGAAACTGTGAACGTTGCACTTGCGTAGTGTGTCTTAGACCACTAGACAACAGGGATGCCTCCAGGCTACTCATTTCATCCCCCAACTTTATTGGTTTAAATTCAATATGTGTTCCCAAGCGTGGAATAGCTCATTAGGGCTGCAAGTAACGCTTATTTCCATCATTGATTTATCTGAGGATTATTCTTATTTAACCAATACAATGCTGAAAAACCAACAGACTTTCAATTTGCAATGCTATAAAAAAGAGGGCAAATGCAACAAATTGTCCCATCTGAGAAGCTGGGAGCAGCTAATGGTTGGCATTTTGGTTGATAAATGAGGTACTCAAGCATTTTAGTGTTGCACTTCAGTGAAGTCGGGGCACTCTCAAGAGACAGAGTTTAAAAAAGAATGGTCAGAATCAACACCTCCAGTTTGTAAATCTAGCTTTCTGTTACATTTTTTTTAAATCTCAAGATTACTATCTGAGATTACCCTGATTACATCATCAGGGTTATTTTCAAACTCTGAAGACATTATACAACTGTAGTAGTAAACACAACTTTATACATGAAATTGGTGCAGCGCCTCTTTTATTTTTTGTCAATCAGCCATTTGTTAAAGCACTAACAGTTCTCAGACACAAAAAGAAGTCTCACCATCTCTCTCTTTGACTCCCAGGAACATCACCACGGTGCAGACGAGAAACACTCCTCCTACAACACCAGCAGCTATCATGTACACCTCTTTCTGCAGAAAGAGAAAGAATAAAAACATGTAGTCTACTTAAATCTATCTCTTCTTACACAACCAGCACAATCCAGTCTATTCTGAGCCTTTCCTTAATCTTTAATTCATAATGTTCTCAAAAAATGTAACTGCTTCATTTCAATCAAACAATTCTTCACAGTAGGTGCCAGTTTTTACTCACTGGTGGTTACATTTATTTTGTTCTTTTCAGTTCTTCCCATTTAGGAACTCATCGGTGCATGATTTATTGCCTACAACTTTTGGTGTTGCTTTTCACATGATTTTAGACGTCAAACTCTGCCATGCACATTTCACTGTACAAACACTAGCATAAACAGGAAGAAACCTCAAGTAGATCTGTATCTGTATCTGTACCTAAAATACAGCCATAACTGTTTAATGCCGTACCCCGGCAGGAACTGTTCTTCCTTAAACAACCTCTGTTTGTTTGCTATTTTTCCATGTGGGTCAGCCGAGTGGTCATTATTATTTATGCACTTCAAACACTCCCTGTTTCCGAGGGCAGACCTAGTTTGCCCAGACGATGTGCCACCCTCACAGGCGACCGCGGAGGAATTTTGTGAGTGGCTGCAGAGGTTTTGGCGTGGTGATTGGGTTGCCCCGATAGGGTTCACTCAAAATCCACTGGAAAAGAATCATTTGAAGCCCAAATAGCTGCGGTGCGACCAAAATCCAACACAGGACATTTTGGACTTGGGCTTGTTTCATCTTTACAGTCCCATGATGGATACACAGCAGCAGTCGTGTTTATTCACAGCTACGCAAACGGAAATGTGAACGTGAATGTGTCCAATCATGTTCCTTTCCCTCCAACTTTAAGCTAAACTGCAGCCCCCTTGGAATGAAAGACTAATATTTCCAACGTATTGAATCTTGGGTGCCTTCAGATATTCTGGGTGGGATATAAATAGGCCTAATGACTTACAGACTGTGGAGACCCCTCAATGTGGGGGCCACAGTTTGAGCCTGATGTGAGGGAGGAACCCCTTTTGTGGTCACCAGAGGGGAGGAATATCAAGTTCAGATATCAAACAGTGGCGTCTCCTTTCAATCCCATGGGTTACATGGGTTAAAACATGAAGCCATTCTGAATGTCAGAACCTGTAGACAGTCTGTAAATATGGACTCAATTTCAAACAATCCTCCTTTTCATTCAGCGCTGCTTTTTCTGACCTCAGATGTTTCGCAAAAGTAAATCACCTTGAGCACACACCACCGCTCCAAGTTAAGTGAGAACGCTGCTGACAGTCCAAGTTATTTTCAAACCAACTCTGTGGCCTACTTTGAGCACACCTGGACTCCTGGCATGGCACAGTGACACTTACAGAGTGTGACAGGTATTCCTGGGAGCGCACCAGGCTCTTGACGATCTCTGCCCCGCTGCTGTTGCCAAGGTAACTGCCGGACATATTGTGAGGCGGGCAGTGCTTCAGAGTGTGAGCGCTGGCCACAATCTGTCCCTGAATGGCAGCGCCCACAAGTGTCCCCAGCACCTCCATTGTCATTCCTGGCATCATGCAAGTAAAAATCCAACAATCAGTTCCACACATTCTTAATCTTTACTGTTGGAAAAACTGAAAAAGCAAAGATTAATTCAGCTTTGCAGGCATTAACAACAAATTCTTGGATATTAAAAGACCTTACGGTAGGCAGTGGCTGAGTCTCTTTCCTTCTGGTCTGTGCTCAGGAACATGGTGAGAGCAGAATAAGGCACGTGGAAGCACTGCAATGGAACAGAAAGACACAGTCATGTCCTGGGTCAAAAGTAAATACAAGTGTGGCACAGCAGACATTCATAGTTCCTACATGATGCATCCTAATGACTTTGGTGATCGCCTGACTTTTCCTCTTGCGCCACCATGAGTTTGACATTTGTGATTTTTAGTGAACCGTCATACAACAACTTTTGAATGGATTGCCATTACATTTGATACTCACATTCAAGGTCCCTTTAAGTGTGAATTGTAATCACTTTGGTCAGCCCTTAACTTTTATATAAATAAATACTTGATGACATTCCCACCAGCTTCAGCTGTACTTTTTGTTTACTGCTAGCAAATATTAGCATACTATAACACTTAGCTTAGATGCTGAACATGGAAAATATTGCACCTACTGAACATAGGCATGTTAGCATTGTCCTTGTGCACATGTGAGCATGAAGCTTTTAGCATTTAATTCAAAGCACCTCATAGAGATGCATGGATTTCCCCCTAGTCTTGTTAGCATGTAACATTTGACTCACAATAAAATGGGAACACCCTAGACATCTTTAGATTTCCTTTATCTAGTTTGCATGTGAAAAAAAGAAAAAAAAGAAAAATACACACTATATATATTAAAAGCAATCTATGCAGTTTCCATGTTGGCCAACCTCAGCTCTGTTTTCTCCTTCCTCACCACCTCTCCTGAAGAATAGGCGAACAAACCAAGTCCTGCTTCACTTTGTAATTTACACAAGGGCTCAGTCAGCACTGCGGCCAAACGAGCATGCATAGCCACAACGAAAATAAACACGGCCGTGAAAGGATTTTTTTTTTCAGCCATTCATTCTATACAGCATGTCATTTATGGGGCCTTGACTGGATGCAAACATTTATAGAATTGAACCTGTCCATGACAGAGGGAAGTGAGAAGTGATCTCGTAGAAACCCATCAGTTGATCACACAAACAGATGAGATACTGCATCCTAACTCTGTTTACAGACTGTGACCCTCTGAATGATAACAGCAGGCCTTACCCAGCTAAACTTCACACAAACACACATCCAGCAACAATGAAGGAGGGCTAAAAGTGGTAACCAGCATTTACCCAGCAAGAGGTTCCTGGCAGGACTGACCGTATACTTATCAAGTAGTTAGAATGACATGCCATTACAGCTAGCCGCAGCGTGGCCGCAGCGGTCTACACGCTCTGTAGCACATGGTATACGGGTTACCCCAGAGCAGAGCAGAGAGGGAGAGAGAGATGAATAGTCTGGACCATAATAACAAAAGACAACCTAAATAACTACACTTCCCCTTTGAGGTGAGGTATCTAAGAGCTCTGAGCTCTAATCTGCTGCACATCTCACAAATCAAAGTGTAAATCTACCAGGAGCTTGTCAGAGTCTGGCATGAGATGACTGTAATCATCTCCACTTTGTGATTTGAAACGATTACTGCATTGCATTTATATGTTCTGTAATGTGTCATCTGCAGACTATGAGCTGCATGAATCAGAGCTTTTATCTCCCGTTTCCCACTTGACAACTCTCTTGTACCACATTTGAAGTCCTGCTGAGTTATCTGAGGCACACAAACGCCATTTCCAATTCCTTAAACATCAAATGCACTTCTGAAAGAGCAAGCATACTTACTGTGATGAGAGTTTGGTAGAGGCAGTAGAAGCCTAGGTACCAGATGAATCTGCCGCTGATAAAAGGAGGGACAAACCAGAGGTAGAAGTAGGAGACCACCAGAAACGGAGTGCAGCCCACCATCCTAATGAAGACAGACACGTCAGGGGAGACTCATGGGCAAACACTGAAGTTAGCTGTCTACTGGAAGCACAAATATCGTAATTTTCATAAAGGAACAAAACGTTTGACTTAAAGATTCCAATTATCCTGTTTACATCTCATAATTTGTTGCAAACGGTTATTGCTCTAAGCTCTAATTTCTGAGCAGCCATCATCACCTTTTTAAGCTGTCAGAGTAGTTTTGTTATGTAATTTTCACGGCAGTGCAGTGCTAAAATCAGGCCATTTTTCTGACGGATTACAGTGAGGCTAAGCTGACTGCTAAATGATTATGTCGTTGTAAGTATGATAGGAATTTGTCCTGGGAGGGAAGAGCAAGCAGGGAAATACCACAATATTTCCAACCCACATAGCATTTAAAGATCTATACACACACACACACAAACACATGAATATGCAACACACACTCGCAGCAAACACAGCATGAAGCAATTCTGCTGTGTTGTGCTTTTTCACAGAACTTGGAGTGATCCGGTATGTGAGCCATGTATAATTCATGAGTAAACAACTGGTATGTGTCATTATGGTTAAAGTGAACAGCTGTCTGTCTCAAAATAAGGCAAAACGGGCAGATTATGGTTGATTGATGGTACGACTCGTCTGCAAACACCAATATATCCTCCGCCTTCTTCTTCTTCTTTAAAGAGCAAAAGAAGTTTGTTTGTCACTTGGTGTAAAGTCCAGAAAAGCTGTACATCTGCAGGTAGAAAAGAGGGCTTATGGAATTTTGGTGACTCTGACAAAATCTGCAAGGGTTCTGAACTGTGACCTGCTCTTCACCAGGAACTATAAACAGAGAAAGTGGGAGAAAGAGGTAGAGAGAGGCAGGGAATGGTCATTTCCAGCATCGTCCAGCGTGCCCACCTCACTCTCCTCCTGATTGTTTGCTTTAACAAAGGCGGCTGACAACGCTGGTGCTGCAGTATTGACCGCTTGGTCATGGGAGTGTTGAAAGGGCCCCGGGGTTCATGAATGGGACAGTTAGAATGTTCCTGCAAGATGACTGTGTTTGGGGAGAGGCAACAAAGGCACATGTGCAAACACACTCGCATATTTTCTCAAACGTCAGGCGTGCATGAACACACATTCACACTCATCTCAATAATTTGCACAGTCTTAATTAAGCCAGGGCAGGCTGATGAGGCTGGCACGTACATTTCTCTCCTCTCTGACTTGTTCAGGACATCTGCAGCATGTTAATTAGATGATGAGCAGTGGACCAGAGAGGCTTTAGATGAGCTCTCGTAGATGAGAGTAAGCTTTCCTGGTTGATTTGAGGTCTAGTAGTGTTCATATACCCCAGTGGTGCAAGTAATTAAGTACTCAAGTACTTTACTTAGGTGCAATTTTCACACTTGAGTATTTATATTATATGTTGATTTATACTTCTACTCCTATACATAAATGGTCTGCTTTTTACTCCACTACATATTTCACAGCTGTTACTTTCCAAATTAAGAATGTACATTAAAAAACATATGATACTCACAAAATCCAATCTAATGTAACATTAAAACAGTGGTTCCCAAACCTTTTGGCTTGCGACCCCTTGCAAGAAAGCACAGTCTAGTTGGGGCCCCTCATCACAGGTTTCGGGTGTCAGTTGATAGTAGTTCCACCACAGAGTGAATTCTCCTCTGAACCCCTCAGATGGTTCCATTTAAATTATTGTTCAACACCCCAAAAAGTAAAATGATTCAATATTTTAGAAAAGATTGGAAAAAAAGAAAAAAACTAATACAAATTTGTGTAGTGAACTTTCTTACCCCATTAATCAAGGGGGCCCAAGCCCTAGATTGGGAACCACTTCACCAAACTACCTAACTGTATATAAAGTAGTTAAAGGTATCTATCCTGCACCAGCTACAATAGTAAACTTGTGCATTGATGCATTTATTAAGTCTGATGAAACATGTTGTTTAATGATATATCAGTCACAGGGGCAAAGTACTTTTATTTAACACTTCTTCACTTTTCTTGATTAGGAATTTACTTCTAATGAAGTATTTTTACATTGTAGTATTGATACTTTTACTTTAGTAAAGGAGTACTTCTTCCACCACTGATGCACCATGACTGTCACCTCGAGACAAGATTCTATGAGAAACAAAATGCTCTCTCAAGGTTCTACTTGCCACTAGGATTGTGCGTTACTACAATCACAAAACAATAAACAGGGCAGCACCCAAGGGAGCATTTTGGGGCGACTGACCCCATTCTAAAGACTCAGGGCAAAGATAGAAATCACATTATGTCTGGTTGTGGATGTTACAGCCAGAGAGGGAAAAAAAGACTTCCTGCTGAATGGGCAGAGGGGACTTTCCAAACTGAGGGAGTGTCTTGCAATCTCATCACAAATACTGATGAACACACATTTAAAATACCCCCATATACCACACACAGTATTCACATGGACACACACAAGCAAGAAAACACACACACACCTACAGCTTCCCGGGGATAATCAAAGCTGATTTAACAGCCATCAGCATCTGTCTGGTATTGAGCGTGGCTGGCTGGCCACAGTGGACTTGGTCCCCCTCCAGCACTGTCAGCTTGTGTATAATGGTTTATAATGCATTAGATACTGAATGTGTAATCACAGTAAGTGTCACGCTAGTGTGTTAAGAAGACATATACTGCATACACACGCATGGCAGATTATAAAATCATCTTAGAATATGGGGATTTATAGGAATGGTGGTAATAGCCTCATATAATCCACAAGTATGAGAGCCACAAAGTCAAATTGTGCTCAAAGGCTGTGAGATACTGAGCAACATCTTGCAAACAAAGAAAAAGAATGCAGGTTGATGCCCAAATGTGAAACGAGGTGTTATATAAATGTAATAAAATGTCACCGAGCAGCACGGTGGCAGATGATTTGTATAAGAATGCAGATGAACTTCCTTGTCTATTGTTGTCTGGCGTTAAAAGGCAAAAAAACTGCCCACGCCCGTGAAGCATACAGTTTGTAGAGGGAGCGTCAGGAACACTGTAATTAAATCACAGTGGCTATTTATTCACCCCAATCCTCAGGTGAGTGGCTCCTGAGTGGGGCCTGAGAATAGTTTCAAACCATCCGAAAACTGGAGCACATGCCTTGTTATTGTTTGGAACTTGCACAAACATTAGTATGATATAGCGGCCGCAATTATGTCTAAGAGAGTGGGAGCAAACCAAAACAAGTTTCATAATCTAGCGACAAATTTTACGCAAGCTTAGCTGTATGCCAACAGCAACACTTTACCGTGTGTTAAATAAGGAAAGGAGGATCATTTTATCCAAAGTGTATTAGCGTAAATAATGAAATGTGTGTTCCATTTTCATTGAGTCCTTAGATAACTTGGTAGTAGAACTGAGCAATATGCCAATATCAGAGCATGACACTAGATATTGTCTTTTAAGGCTGCATTACAATTAAACGTGTTAGCTGAAAGTGGTAACCAGCTGGTGTTAGCTGGTCATTTTCCTACATTAAATTTTTTGTGATTACCTGGAGAGCAACACTATCTTCAACAATCATCAATAGTGCAATCTCATCTAACTTGAATCTAATTTCGTCAGTACTGTCTCACCCTACTTTAGAGTCAATGGAAACAACTTATCATAGAACCATGGGAAGTACGTGAGATATATAGGGTTAAGTGGGTAAGAGAAATAGAAATGATTATGAGATACAGGGTTTTTTCCATAGTGTGAGCAGGAAGCTCACCAGGGCATGAGTCTGCCAATCTTGGTCCATCTGCTCTTCGTAATGAAGAAACCGACAATAGGGTCGGTCACTGCACCCCAGGCTTTACCAGTAAACAGCACCATGGAGGCCTGGAAGGCGTTGATCTGCAGAGCAGAACAGGGACAGGCTGGAGTTAGAAACAAAACTACCCATTTGTTCACATATAGGAGCCACACACACTTTCTCTTTCTCTTTGTCCCACACACACATTACCTGAGCGATATCAAGCAGATAGATTTGCAGGAAGAAGGCTGTGGCGCTGGCGGCGACCTCCTTGGGCGCGCCGCCGATGGCGAAACACAGCTTACTGCATAATGACAACTTCTGGCCCAGCTGAGTCTGTGAAGACAGAGGTGACAGGAGAGAGGAGAAACCTTAATAAGATAAGCCTAATGGTGTCCTCGCAGGCCAAGCTGCTAATGAGCAAATTAACTTTTCTCCACTGCAAGCATTCTGAAGAAGACCCTCATTCCAAGTGGGAATGGGAAATAAAACGATTGCTGACACAAAACACACAATATAACTGCTTACTGTTGAAGTTTAAACTAACTATGGGGTAACTGCTTCCAATGTGGTTGTGCATTTATTGGCACAAATTGTTTGTGAGTGACATATGGATGTAACCATATATTCCAGTCCAAAATACGTAATGTAAAGGAATATATTTAGATCATAGTCAGTGTCCATTTATTGCTTATATTTTCATGAGACTCATTCGTGGAACAGATAGTCAGAAGTATAAATAAACAATGTGTCATTTTGTTAGCCAATAATCATGAATGATTCAGTCTTAACATGATAAACTGCAAGTTTCTGTTACACTATTCACAACAAACATACATGTAAACACATCATTACATTTTGTATTTTAAACTGAAATCCCTAAAATCTAACCAACTTTCTTTTTTCATCTTAGTTTCTGTAGCAAGGGCCAAGCAGATCCCTACCTAAACTTCACATTTGTTCCCGGACACGCCGGACGTGAAGAAAGGTGTGTCGCTCTCAACTAAATACAATCTTAACAGTCATATGACTCACAAATAGTAAATCCTGTAGTCATTCATAGTCTGAATCCTTTCAGATTCTATTTCAAGTGCTCCTAAAATAACATTCTTTCTTCATCTTCAAAGTTGTAATGATTCAGTTCCGTGGGATGTAAAGAAAAGTACAGTAAGTGCTACCACGTCATGCTGCATTTGTTCGGATACGTGTGGAGGATGTGTACACGGTGATGCATCTGTTTTCTCATGAATTCAACTCTCCCAACTACACCCTTAAATTGTCAGTCTTCCTGTATCTTTGTCTCCCTAAATGACAGGTTACTCTAGCAGTAAAATGTGTAAATTATGTGTGCAAAATAGGGTCTCAGAAAGAAGACCCCCTGCTGGCTCTTTGCATTGTGGTCTATCTGTGCAGACACTGAGGCACATGGAGGAGCCTGAGAAACCCACCGAGTCATCCACAGCTTCGCTTCCCCTCGCCGTGCTGTGCTGAAACCACCAGGCACGTGACTCTGTGTATGTGCATGTGTGTGTGTGTGTGTGTGTGTGTGTGTGTGTGTTCATATGTGTGCAGCAAGAAGAGCAGGCTTTCATCTTCACACATGAATAAGATGCGACACCAGTCTAGGGAGCCCAATATTTACGACTGTCTCCGAGGCTGTGCACACACATCAACCTTTGCCTATTCCCTTCTGTATAACCTTTGGTGTCAGTCAGACACACACACACACACACACACACACACAACAGTGTCACTCCACATCCAGCGGCCCAGGCCTGGCCCACAGCTACTCCCCTCAAAGCTTTATGAAAAAAGGAAATCACCAAAGTAACCACAGCCGCAACCGACACACTGTTATTACCCGGCTCACGTTTTCTCTTCCTCCGTTTTTCGCCCCATCAAAACATGGAGGGGTTTCAGAACGACAATTACCAGGAGGGAGGTGTGTAATTATTCAATCGCAAGACAAGCGGGTCAGAAGTAAGTAAAGGCTGCGCGGCGGTCCCGACTTCAAAATTCTCTCTTCTTCCACTCTCACTGCAATTACCCCTAATTGGAGAGAAAAATTAAAGTCTTTGGTGTCTGGAGAATGCTGCTTAACTGATGATGTGCAAAAATACTCCCAGCACTCTCTATCTCTCTCTCTTACTCTAAACTCGTATTCTTTCCCTCCAAACCCTTACCCTCAATCTTTCATTACTGAGTTCTTATCATCAAAGAGGATAAACAGGATATCCCTTCTACTGTTGTCTGGATGCACAAACAACACCACATACACACACTTCAACACACACATTCTATACAGAAACACTGGCTCAGAGTAAAGGGAGCATCTGCAAAGTTCAGACTGTCAACAAGCAAGGGACAAGGACAGATAAGACTAATCTCCAAAGTTAATGAATCCTTAACTGTCACAGGAAAAACAATTTAAAATGCATGAACAGCACTGCAAGTCATTTCAATCAGGATTGAGGATAATTCTAGTGC